>JAOTRH010438332.1:0-33612 GCA_034768845.1 Heliamphora exappendiculata | reverse complement strand
TTCAAGGTATTCTACTTTAAAGCATGCAATATATAATTTTTGATCTAATGTGGATAAACTAATATTCAATCAAATGTTAAGATAAAGAGTTTGAAGGTTAGAGAGATTGAAACTGAGATTTTTACAAGGTTCGGTGCACCGGCCTACGTTCTTGCCTCTATCAGCACGCTTGAGGATTTTCACTAGTCCCTCCTTATAGGTGGAGATACCTCTCTTCTTCACAAGGCAGAGAAGCCTTTTACACCAAGAACGTACAAGCTCTTAAGCACAAGTGATATATATATCCTCACTTGAAAGAAGGCTAAGGCCAAGCCTCAATAATGTTTTGATGAAGAATGTGTACAAGAGTATGCTCCTTCAATGAGCTAGTAAGTACAATACTATAGCACACTAATTCACTCTCAAAGAATATATCAAATGAAGCTCAATGAGATTTTCTAAGTGATTCACATAAGTATGAGTAAGGATGTGAGATTTGAGTGCTCAAGAATAAGTAGAGTATGAGTGTGTTCTTTGAAATAACTTCTTGTGTGTTTCTGTATTGGTAAAATGGCCTCTTTATAACCAAAATCTCAAGCTAGCCGTTGTGGCTGAAGTGTACATAGAAAAACTAGCTGTTATTCTGTCAGATCAGTCATTCAGCACCATTCAGTCGACTGAGGGCATATGTCCAGTCGACTGAACCTGTAAAATGGCCATTCAGTCGATTAAACCTTTTAATGTTCTTCAACTTATTTTTCTAGAAACATTTTCAGTCGATTGGTATTGAAATTCAGTCGACTGAACCATTTAGGTGCTTCAAGTTGAATTTCCAGTAGGTTTTTCAGTCGACTAATTTATGATTCAGTCGACTGAACCTTTGAGGTTCAATTTTCATACTTTAAAGATCAATTCATGAAGGTTTTGAATGAAAATAAGATCTTTATGAGTTTTGAAGTGTTTAAGACATAAGGCAAACTTGTTTAAAAAGGTTTCTCAAATTAAGCACAAGTTTAGTTTCCTCATAGAACATTTTATCTTTTTAGGAAAGAAATATGCATGAGTTATTTCTTTTTCACTTTTGATTTCCTATGAGCTTCAAAGGATGTATTGAAAGAGTAGTGAACTTACATTGATTCTATTTTGCAATACAAATAAAAACCTTAGGCTAAGTCTTCATTCCTTCGTCTTTTGCATTGTTTCAAAAACTTGTTATTGAAGATTTTGACTTGAATATGCTTCATGGCTTTGACCTTGTATCTTTAATTATGCTTAGCATGTGTTTCCTATAAATGATCTCAATTTGCATAATTAGATACTTAGGTTTTGATATCATCAAAATGGTCATTGAAGCCTTGTTAGGCCAACAATTTTGTGTTATAGTTAAAATGTTTGTATGACCCTAGAAAGCTAAGAGAGAGCACGAATGTCCTGTAAGAGGCAAGAGGGTTGTTATAATCTTTTTAGCTTAGAAATTGTGTTCTTAGGGCTAGAGTAAGGTGGTGGTTGACGTTATGACGTGGGTCGTGAGAATACGACATGGTGATTGGCGATTGTTAGAAATTCCAGTTTGGGAGTTGAGAGTTAATTGTCTTCTTGCGTGCTAGAAATTGTAAATATATTACGGTTGTAAGGTTCTCATACTAGTTGTCGATAATGATAATTAGTTGTCAGTATTAGTCAGTTATTCGTTGTGTTCTAGTGACACGATAAATATGTCCCAGTAATAGAAAAATATAGAGAACACTTAAATCTTTTGTCAAGAATGTCTCAGGTGATGGAGCACAGTCTTGAGGAGAGTTGTATCGTTCGTAATCCTATAAATAGGCAAAGTAGAGCGTTAGAATCTTTTGGGAAAATGGTTGTTTTAATTGATGGAGGACTTTGTTTTATAGTAGTGTGCCTAGAAATGGAATAGATAAAGGAGTCATAGCTATAAGTTATGAACATTTTAAAAATTTGGATGTAAGTGATCTTGGGTAATCTAATATTTGAAACTACAAAGGTATTTAAGGGAATAATATGGGAGTCGAGGATATAGTGCCTCTTTTCAAAGATAAGTATCCCTTGGGTGATTTCTATAAGACTGAGAAATTTGGATTGGTGACAAGATGTCTTTTCATGGATTTGACCCATATCAGGAGACGACTGGTTTAATCTCTATTAGAGAAGTAACTATTCGTTTACCTAAAAGGTAGGAAGAACCTGGAATTTTATCTGTTATAATGGTACTCTTAGGATTGTATGTGGCAATTCAATCATTCAATTTGAGTAGGGGTTTAACCAGAAGCTAAGAGCATACACAGATATGGGTTAGTGTGTCAGCTGCAGATACCATACCAAAATATTCTTCTCTAAGTAGTAATTTGAGATGATGTAGAAAACCACTGCTTTGCATAGTGAAGTATAAGAATGACCTTTCTGATCATCGGGTAATACGGTATCTGAATGAGTGTAAGTGTGGGAGAAAGTATTATCGAGGAAATGCTAAGGACATTGTTGTTAAGTTCTTGGTTGAGTTTAATAGACGGCAAAATGTGCGTAAAAGCTTTGAGTTGGATGTTAACCTTCTTAGTCATGTTCCTAGGCCAGAACCCAAGTCTACAAGAGATTTGTGAGAAGTGCCAAGAGACCAAGAGTCAAGTTGTCTGTCAATGAAGAGTGTTCTTTTGGGCAACTATGTAGTCGAGTAAAACGTGTTATGTGGGATGTAATGAAATTGATGGCTTTGAACGAGGGTGAAGCATGGGAACTAAGGGTGGCAAGTGATCAAATTTTGGTGATTAGGATTGATAAGGTAAAGCGTGATAAAATAAAATGATATTCTTAGAAAGGAAATTGTAAGAGTTACTAGAAAGACTTTTGGTTTCCAGAACGAGCATTGAATTTCGAGGACGAAATTCCTGAAAGGGGGAAAGTTGTAGTGATCGGGTACGTTTTCAATTTTTAGCTAATTAATTATATAATAATTAAATTCGTGGATGTGATTTTTGATGATTGATAATATGTGTTGGATGCAGTTGGCATGAGTGAATATCTGAGAATATTTATTTTTAATTAACTCTGTAGTGTTAAAAATTTTAGAAAATTGGAATAAATCTAATTGGTTAATTATGATTTTATAAAATTTAATGTTCGATTATACTCATATGTTTAAGTGTTCGGGAGAAGGCTCTAGGAAGATGAATTTAAAAAAAAAAGGGTTGACCGAAACTTTTCCCAAACTGTGGTGTTTGGTTCTCCTCCTTCCTTCTCCGTTTTTCTTGAATTTTTTAGAGCTTTCTGGAAAATTCAAGAGAGAAAAGACGCAAATATGGTTTTTAGTCCTCTTTAGAAATTTTCTGGAAACTTCATGAGAGCAACAAACCAAAGCATAAAAGGTCTCCTAATTCTTTTCCAACCCAGCCCGCCGACGCCAACTCTCTCTTCTTGTTCTTATTTTACTTGCTATCTTTATTCTCCATTTGTTGTAACTCTATGTTTGGAGCATGTAGCATGTATCTTGTTGGTAAGTTTTGAGACTAACACCAAGTTAGAGGCAAATAAACAAGGCTCGAAGGGAAACCTAAATCCCAAAACTCGTGGCGCCATCCCTCTGTTCTGCGTCGTGTCTCCCTACTTCCCCATTTTTGCTTTTCTCGTTGATTCATACTTGGGGGATGGTATCAAGATCTAGAAACATGAGATGTGAAGAAAAAATAAGAAAAGGAAGGATTTCCAAACTCCCATCCCACCCGGCGTCCCTCATCTCCTCTTCTCTCTATTTTTCCGCCATGGGTATGAAGCTTTAGCTTAGAGCCAAATTTCTCATCAGAAATTGGATTCCCTAACACCAAATTAGGTGACGCAAATCTGGATTTGTGCTTCTGCAGTAGAGACATTACGCTGACAACATCAAGGAGCTGATTTTAGAAATGGCCGAAAGTTTAAGGTTTCAGAATTTAGGTTCTCTCAGAGGTAGGATTCTAACTAATCATGGTGTTTTGATATGATTTTTGTTAATTTTAAGTTCATATACCAGCAAAGCCCTAAGAATTTGGAAAGTTTAATTAAGCCCTTGTTAGTTTTAATATAATTGGTTTGTCTTCACGGAAGCTATGTCAAAAGGATAAATAAATTGGAGAAGCTGGTGAAATGAATAAACCATCCTAGATATAAATTTGGAGAAGAGAAAAAATGAATTTGTGATCTTGAGTTAAAGTTGGAAGAGAACTGAACACAATACCTAGTTGGGGGCTATTGGACGTTTAAATCTCATGAAGGTTAAGTTAATTAAAAAAGTTCAATCCTAACTGGTGAAATGTATAATGCTTGAGTTGACGTCAAATTTCGTCGAATTTATTTGTAAGCTGAATATGTGAATTTGAGGAATTGAAAATGGTGTTTTGATCATGAATTTCATGGAATGAGAGTTGAGGAATCCTAGGAATTGGTGTTTTATAATTAAAATTTATGCTCATGGGTTTAAATTATGTTTCCCTTAAAGAAAACTTAATAAAGATATAGATAGTCGAGATAGTGGACTTTAGATTAATTTAAAAGATTGACTACAAGAGTTAGACTTTTTGAATAAATCTATAGAATTTGGGATTGTATTATTCTGTTATGCACTATTTTGTGTAAAGGCACGATGAACTTGGAAAGTAAAAACATAAGATTGAAGTTAGAGTTAAAGAATTGAAAGTAAAAGGGTTAAGATTATGAGATTGGTATGGAATTTGTGCTTAAGTTCTGATTTGGGTTGAAACAAAGCTTGAGTTTAATAAAAATCTAGTAAATGGTTGGGATTAGACATCTAAATGATTATCCACTTTGAATTATTTTATAAGAAATTTTTAGGAGATTGTGAGTTTAAACCTGAGTTTGGGTTGTGAATAACTCTTAAATTATACAATTAGTATATGTGAAATTCAAAAGAAGTTTTTTGTTGGAGATTCATATTGAGGTGTTGAAAGAAGGAAAATAAATATTATGACTATTTCATGTAGTTATAAATGGGATAATTGTGTGATGTTGAAACTGCAAACGTTATTATTTTCAAATGAATAAATAGACGAATTTAAGCAACACTAGACTTTTGATGTGAGACCCCGACTCGTTTTCTTTTTTTGACATTTTCAGACGCGCGTTACGTGTTTTCTTTTGAGCATGTTTTTATTACTTTTGACGCATGATCAGGCTTAGATATGCATGCAGGGTAGGTTCCCGGGGCTGTGAGCCATTGTGGTACGATTCTCGAAAAATTAAAAAAAAAAGATATTTTAGAGGCCTATAAATATCTGGAGTTAAATATTTTCATAAAAATATTTTTTCAAAACTTCTCCAGTAAATTTCTCATTTTCTCTCTGCCTTCTCTCTAAGTTCTCGGGGGCCCAGGGCTCGATTTTCAACGATCCAACAGCGGATCCTTACTTTTGGCATGGTGGGCTACGCAACCATCTGGTCAAATTTTAATTTTGGCAAAGCTCAATTTTGTACGTGGTTCGAGGAGTTGAGTTTTAAACTCTTCGAGGTAGGATTCTAAACCCTACTACTATATAAGGGTGCTGTGGGTAAATGCGTGTTCTTTTAACGGTTAGATCTTGGTAGATCTGAAATTCTATCAAAGTTGGCTTTTAGGTTAAAAATTGGGTTTTTGTTGGTTCCGGCGGGTGGAATCGTATTTCGAGAGTTTCTTTTGTGGTTTTGAGGTAAGGCTTGGGCGTGTGAATGTTCGAGGGTGTTGTACGAAGGTTTAGAGGCTTTGATTCAGGGATTGGAGGTGGAACCCATAGCTCGAAATCAGTTTCTGGGTGGGTTCATAGGTTCAGTCGACTGGATTGGTGTTCTTGAGGTTCAGTCGACTGGATAGTACTTCTGGGCATTTTGGCCATTTCTAGTGGGTTTTTCAGTCGACTGGGGGTTGGGTCCAATCGACTGAATTCTGGGCTATTTGTTGGTGGTTTTGGGTTGGTTCATTGGTTTTCGATTGGTGTCCTATGGATTTGATGGATTAATTTATGAGAATTACTTGATTTAAATACATGTGGATTCCCTTTGGGGTTCGGTTGGTTGAGTGGTGGTTTTAGGGGTCGTGTCGTGCCCTCGTGGTGATGTACATGGTAGATGCGGTTTGTGATGCACGGTTAGGTGCGTGGGTCAGTGTTGGGTTTGTGTTTGCGCGGGTGAGCGTCGTGGGCCTGTGATGGTCGTGTTGGGAGTGTTTGGGCCAGTGGTGGTCGTGTGGGTTATCCCCATGGGTGGATGTCGGTTACGTGACGGGTGGCGTTGTGATGTGAATTTATATGGTTATATGTATATTTATAACTGTTTACTTATGTAAGAAATACGTATGTGGATTATGTGGTTGAGATATCAATCGTGATGTGTAACATGGTTTATGCTTTAAAATTTATGCTTTTCTAGGCTTGTGTCGTGGTTTGTGGAACGTCGTGTTGATACATAGTTATATGCTTTAATTCCTGGTTTAGGTTTCCATATGTGTATGAAATGGATTATATGAATCCGTGATCCAGTAGATGTGAAATCTTAGTTGTTGATCCACGTGTGCGTGTGTGGGTGAACGAGGTAGGTTGTGAAAGCCGGTGAACGAGGTAGGCTGCAAAAGCCGGTGTATTTGGGACTGCAATCCTACGGTGAAAGTCCATGAAGATATGTGTTGCATTGGATTGGGTAGCGACCCGTCGGTGAAAGTCCAAGAAGACGTTGTGATTGGGTGGCGGCCCGTCGGTGAAAGTCCGAGAAGACGCCTGGATTAGGCAGTGGTCCGTCGATGAAAGTCCAAGAAGATTCATGGATTGCGTGAAGTGCATATTGGGAAAGATAGACCAATTTTCTTAAAACTGTATTATCGGCCTACAAGAGTCGAAATACTGTATTAACGACCTATGGGAGTCGTAATACTCGAACGATTTTTAGGGCTCTGATGAGTCGACAAATGGTTTTTATCCTCACTTTTCCATTGCATGTGAAAATGGTTTTCTGGCTCTGGTGAGTCATGATCTAAACATTTTATAACGGCTTGAAAGAGAGTCAAAAATTGCACTTCGTTTATCGAGCATGTTTATCTTATACTGCATGTGTTGTTTAGAATCTGCTGAGCTTTGGCTCACGATGTGGGATTTTCTTTTCTTCAGGTACCAGTTACTGAGATTGATCTGCAGGTGCTGAAGAGGTCGAAGCGCTGTAGTCTTTTTTTTGCTAGTTTTGTTATATGTACGCTTATAACATGTCTTTGGGCATTAGAGCCATGTAATGTTATCGTTAGGCGTTTATATACAATGCATGTATGATTTAAATTGATAGTATATTCTCAGGTTGGGTATCTTGTATGGTTGTTTATGGATGTTTCACGTGGTCCAGAGTTTGGGGCGTGACATTTGACATGTTCATGAGTAATTTTATGAAATTATTTAATCAATTTGATAAGTGTTAAATAAAGGAGATCATGAAAGTGTTGGAGACTTGTGAATTAATAAATTTGGAGTTTATTTGAATTGATAAACAAATGTAACTGATATAACGTATGAATTGAAACTTTTAATTTTAACTAAGCAAATAGAGATTTATACACTGGATAAAGAAAGTAATTTGAGGATATGTTAATTACATATTGAATGAAAATGATATAGAATAGAATTGAATTTGGGAAATGGACTCCCAGTTGATTAATGAATATTGATATGATTAATCAAATATTGAACCGATGATGATTGATGGTTGATGTGATAAGTTGGGCTTGACTAGCTCCGCGGTGAAAGACCAAAAACTTGTGCAAGTAGGGTGCCCTACCCATCGGGTTAGTCCCCGAAAAGGTGTGCATGGGGTGCCTACCCATCGGTGTTCCTCAGGAAAAGCAAAAAAGGCAGTTGTTGTTGTGAGTTATAGAGCTATCTATTACCCAATGGCTTTGCGTAGCCTATTGAGGAAATCAAGAGGGGTTTCTATAAGCTGCACCCGACGTCGGTTCAGTATTGAATTGATGAAATGAAATGTAACTGTGGATAATGAATTAATGAACTGAAAAGAAGGTTAATGGTTTTATAATAGATAAGTGTGCGCTGATATTCGATAACTTATTAAAGAGAAAATGAGAATCAAAGTGAGAAATCAAGAAATAATAAATAGATATTGTAATTTATGTCTAAGAAGAAAAGAATGTCAACAATTGAAATGGACTGAATACTGAGCCTAATAAGAATGAGGAGATGGAAAGAACAATGAAACAGTTTTTTTTTATAAAAGTTGTAAATCTAAATGTTGGATAACGAATTAAAGAGAATGGAATTGAAAACAGGAACAAAAATAATTTGAAGGAATGTAAGACGAATGAAATAGAATGATAGAGCAAGAAAATGAATGCGAGTGCTAGAGACAAGTATAGAGAAATGATATTAAGGAGAAGATGTTATGAATAAGAAAGAACTGAAGATCTAATAAAAAAATGAATGATGGAAATGAAGTTCAAAATAAAATATTAAAGAAATTGGAAGTGAGAAATGAGAATGAGGAAAGATGAATTGAAATGAATGTTTAATAATTTAGTCATAAAAAGTTAAGATTAATTAAACAAAGAGTGAAGGGATGAGGGGTAAGAATGGGTTATAAAAGTAATTTGAATGTGATTGCATAACATGTCATTTACACCTCACAAATCATGCATTGCACTTTTATTAGTCTTATCCTACGAGCTTCAGTTCAGGTTGTATGTAAACAACCTTTTTCAGGTATTGATAAGAGAAGAAAAAGCAAAGATTGGGATATTCAGGAATGCATTGGAAGAAATGAGCAAATGTTATTAGTTTGTTTTATAAATGTAATCATATAAATTTGTTCAAACCTCATGTATTTGCTTCAAAGTATTGTATTGGAAAACTTCATGAAAATAATGAGATTGCCTTGGATGAATGTAATTGATTTGTAAATCTAGAGAGGCTTATGTATACTTTAAGTCGCATGGAGATGGATATAGTAGTAAGGAAGTAAAGGATATCAATTTTATATAGCTTAAGTTTGTAAGGTTTAATTTTCTTTGGGTATTGGTATAATTGTGATGTACTTGGAAATGAATAGTTGTAACAGTTTTGATTGTGTTTGAGAGTTAGAATTCAGGCAGTGCCTGAGTATATATATTGTGAATTAAATTTGACAGGTTTACAGGAAAAATTTGGATAGTCCGAAAAACATAAGAGACTGCTGAAATCTTTAAGAATTATACTTAGATTATTTTTGAAGTTTTGCAAATAAACTTCTTTTAAAACGAATTACATTCAAGTGTTTTTCTTTAAAGAAGATTTTAACCACAAATAGGGTTTATAAAAAGGAGTCTCCTTGGTTATTCTATAAAGTTGAGTTATCAAGTAGAGTTCACGTGACCCGGGAGTCGGGGGGTGACATTAATGAATGGCTAGAGTATCCCTTTATTTATATTTATGAATGTCTCGACGTGCCCGAAGGACGGGGCATCACATCAGATATCCTATAGAGTCTACCTATCACTAATCTAGACTAGACACGCATTGACTGTAATCTTTCCAGCTCAATGATCTAAACCCGAAAATAACCTGGATCCCAAAAGCAGAATAACCCATATTAAACACTTCTTTGGAAATAATTTTGACGACAGATAGAAAACATCATAGATACCCAAAACAGCAAACCATAAGCAAATAATCAGAGAAACTAAAATAATGTCCATGTCGGGCTCATACTGGCAGTATAACAACTGAACATGCAAGAACTAGGATGTTGGCTAAGAAGGAAAATAATCAAATCCTAGAGGAAAGGTTAATCCGAAGAATCTAAACGAAGAAACGGGCAGCACTCTGGCAAGGAAAACAAAACAAGGCCAACGGGACTGATTTGATATAAGATTCTAAGAAAAATAGGTAGCACTTTGGTAGGAAAGAAAAACTAGCTCACATGGGCCTAACAATGGTTCGAAGGAAGCGAGCCTAATATAACAAGAGGGGATAAAACCAACAACCCGAAAAGAACCCGAAGAGAGAGAACTATCCTAGAGGCTTCAAAAAAAATACGGGCACGACCCCGAGAAGAAAACTACAACAAGAAAGCCAGATAAGGTGAAGATCGAAACTCGGGTGAAAACCCGAAAGAAAAGCTAACCTAAACAACAACGGATAATAGAAAATCCAGGCTGAACCTGAAAAAGGAACTAGCCTAAGTCGAACAAACAAACCTAATAAACGCAAACAAAACATACAATTAACAAAACACATATTCTTACTGGGTTACCAGCACCTAATGTGGGTTATAAGTTACTATATGCAAAGAGGCTGATTTTGGTCATGAGTTAAGATACCTTCTGAATAGAGCCGGGTATATACCTCCAATACCTAGTGTAGTGCAAGATATGATCAAACAGTACGCTTGAACTCTTTTACTGCACCGATAGTCAATAAGGCTTGCCCGCCTTCCTAATAATCCCCAAAACAGATAAACGATAGGAGCATCGGGTCGACCAGGCAGGGGGGTTGAGAACAGTGCATATGCATGAGAGAATGCAAATGAGAAATACATATTAAAAACCAATGATGTTTTCAAGTCTAGCCCTATTAAATTGATTTTGTAAACCAATCCCCAGCAAAATCGCTAGAAAATACTGTGGTGCCGGAATTTTGGAGTTTTTGGTAGTTCAAAATTAAGAAAATTCAAAGGATGGTTGAAAAATATTTTAACACCTTGAAAGCCAAAATTTGAAATTTTTTTTTGTTAAAAATAGAGTCGCCACTTCGTTTTTAAGAAAAACCAAGAAAAAAAAAATGGCTATTGATCTTTAAAACGTTTAATCAGATAAAAGGGTTCGGGGGCTAAGGTATGACTCGAAAAGGTGTTAAGCACCCCGTTCACCTAATCATAAGGTTAGCCTCTACTAATCATCATTGGTTCTTAATAAGATTTTTCAAATGCATGTAAATAAAAAAAATAGAGAAAAAGAGATAACATCCAAAATTAAATATAGAAAATACATAACATTTGTACATAGAACGCCAAAATAAAGCAAATAAGAAAAGAAAATCTTAAGTCCTATGGCATATAATTTATAAGTAAATGATACATAGAGCACACCTACATGTAATGATTTAAAAAGAACAAAAATATGCTAAAATTATTAAGTTCAAATTTTACTAAAAAAATAAACATGAATTTTGCTAATAATACCTAAACTATTTTAAACATGATTTTAAGTGAAGCAAACAAAACATATTTTAAAACTATCATGCATATTATCAAATTATCTATAAGTTTAGCAAAAACAAAAAGTATGTGAAAATCTTATATTAAAAAGTTTACTAAAGAAAAGTAATGAAACTAATAGCAAGTATTTTACGTATTAATATGATAAGAGAATATTTAAAAATTTACTTTGAAAGAAAAAAAATAAAAAGAAAGCTTACAAAAGAAAAATTAAGCCAAAATAAGAAGATTAGAAAATGCTTATTTAAACTACTAAACAAAAGAAAAATCTAACTATTTATATTTTATGTTTTCAAATGAAACACAAGAGAAGAAAAGAAAAAGAAAATAAAAGAGAGTTAAACTACTACAAGAAGAAAAAATTACACTAACATTTAAAAGGTGAAAACTAGCATAAGAGACTTTTTGTGATTTTTGAGATTAACAAAATAAAAGAAACAATAAATAAAATAAGTACTATGAGAGGAAAATAAAGCTAACATTAAATGAAATGAATATTAGCATTAAATGAAAGATTAAACTAGCATTAAAAGAAAAAGAAAAGAAAAAAAAATAGAACATTATATTATAAGAAAAATAAAGCTAATAATAAAAGGAAAAAGAAAAGAAAATAAAATAAAAAGCAAGTAAAGGGACATTAAACTAATATTAAAAGAAAAAAAAATGCTTGTAAAGAAATATTAAACTAATGCTAGTAAAGGAATATTAAACTAATATTAAAAGAAAAAAAAATTATAAATGCTTGCAAAGGAACATTAAAGTAATGCTAGTAAGGAACATTAAACTAACACTAAAAGAAAAATAAAAAAATATAAAATATAGGTGTAATATTGAAAATTACAACAATATATATATAAGTGCTTGGATTATAATAATAACGACGTTGTTTAGTCATATTGTTAAATTATATTAGCACTAATCAATGATTTAATTAGCTTAATGCAAGTAAGCAAATAAACAAAATAAGTTAAGACTATCTACTTTACCAAATTAAACATATTCATTATAAACCAAATGAATTTTAAAGATTAAGCCAACTTTATAAGCAAGAGCATATGCAAAATGAAATAACTAAATTAATCCGGTCACTCCAAAAAGGTAAAAAATGGAGTTAAAGGGACCGGGGATCCAAGCAAAGTACGTGGATCGCTAAGGAATTCTCAAGTCGGGAAATGGTAATGGGAAATTCGATCCTCGAGCGATGATTCAAGCTAGGGTTTCAAAACTTCGATATCAGGGGAAAAGCTCTTGGTACTTCGGCATGGTTTCGGCGTCGGGGCTCGAAATTGCTAAGCAAGTCGGCAGAGCTTCTCTCTCTAAAATTCTGTCCTAAAAACATACCAAAGAGTACGGTATTTATAGAATTCTTCAACTAATGAGAAGCTAACACGTTCTGGGGGACGTCAGGCCATTTGAAGTTAGCGGTCGCCGGGTATGAACATGGCGGTCGCCACATCAAAATAAGCTTCCAAGAGATTCTATTGGTGGTCGCCACAATGGAGTTGGTGGTCGCCACAAAAAGTGAAAGCTTCTAATGGATTCTATTAGCAGTCGCCACAATGGACATAACGATTCAAGATGATTTCATTGGTTTGAAGATTTTGATGATTGGATTCAAATACTGAGCTTGGATCATTTTTAGAGGATCATAGTAAATCACCTTTCCAATCATTTTTATCATCGAATTCACCTAAGATTAGGCGGGGTCAAATTGAGTTGTTTACAATAGGGAAACTTGATTAATACCGAAATATTTTGGTAAGTTTAGGATTTACAAATTATATCTTAAGCTCAAGGGGCTTGTTTACTTAAATTCGAATAAATGTTACATATGGGAGTTTAGAACATTAGTGTTGGCCTTGTGATTCAATAAAGCGTAGACAGTAGTTAAATTCCAACTTAAGATATAACAGCTTGAACTCTCAATGATAAGGAATCCCGGTTAGGCTAAAATGAGACTTGATTAGTTTAGTCTAACTAACTAAATTTTACGAAGACTGTCCAAAGGATTGAGAGGTAATGAATGAAAGGGAGTTTGAACTGTTTAACCAATAAAATAGTGATTTAGACATTAAATGCTAGACTAAGATGTGAGATGTGGGAAGTTGTAGTGAATAACCCTTAAATTATACAATTAGTATATATGAAATTTAAAAGAAGTTTCTGTTTGCGATTCATGTTGTGGTGTTGGAAGAAGGAAAATAAATATTAAGATTGTTTCATGTAGTCATAAATGGGATAATTGTGTGCTGTTGAAACTACAAACATTATTAATTTCAATTGAATAAATAAACGAATTTTAGAAATACGAGACTCTTAACATGTTCATGAGTTGTTATATGAAATTGTTTAAATAAATTTGATAGGTGTTAAATGAAGAAAATCATGAAACTGTGTTGGAGACTTATGATTTAATAAATCTAGAGTTTATTTGAATTGATAATCAAATGAAACTAATATAACGTATGAATTGAAACATTTAATTTTTACTGAGTAAAGAGAGATGTATACAATGGATAAAGAAAGTAATTTGAGAATATGTTGATTGAATATTGAACGAAAATGATTTGGAATTGAATTAGGGAGATGGACTCCCAATGGACCAATAAATACTGATAAGATTAATTAAATATTCAATCGAGGATGATTGATGTGGATGATATTAAGTTGGGCTTGACTAGCTCTGCGGTGAAAGACTGAAAACTTGCGCAAGATAGGTACCGTGTTCCCTCGGGTTAGTCCCCGTAAAACGGACGTGATTGTGTCGTGGTGAGTTATAGAGCTATCTATTACCCAATGGCTTCGCGTAGGATCTTCTTTATGGAGGATCTTCTTTCAGGTAGGATCTAGACTCACTCTTATGGTTTGATTATGATTTGTGTTGAATGTTTTCTTTAGAGAAAACCCTAGCATGTTATATGCAAGGAACTAAGACTTAAGTGTGGGTATTTGAAGAAATTAAAATGTGTGAATCTTATGTTGGATGCTCGGAAAGTGTCATTCTTGAAAATGGATAAAAACTGGAAAGTTGGGGTTTTGTTACCTTGATGAAAGCTACTAAGGATTGAATTATTGGAATTAGGGGTTGAGAAATGTAATTGTATATAAAATGAACTAATGTTGGTAATCTCTAAAAATGCAAGATTTTCGAGTTAATTGAGAAATTTGGGATTTTAAGAAAATAGTAAATCTTGATTTGTTTAGAATTTATTGTACTAAAAAGGTTTTCGATTGGGTAATTGCTTCTCTTAAACCTTTATACCCCGAGGGAGATTTTAACTTAGTTTATTGCTTTTTTTAAAAGGTAAAATTCTTGGCCCAAAGCATGTTAAAAGATGTGAAAATTCTTTTAAGTATTTAAAAAAAATTGGCTTGACAAAGAATCAGGAGCACGACCGATCGATAGACCGCTCGAGCGGTCTATTGGGCTATCTTTTGGCACTCTTGGTTCTTTGGTGCAGGTGAGAGACCGCTTGAGCAGTCTTCTTACCGATCGGGCTGTTTGGGCCTTTTTTCAAAATTTTTGGTATTTTACTTAAAGGTTTGAATCTTGGGTACCTTGGCCCTAATCTCCTAAACTACTTATTTTTACATTGATTAAACCCTTGGTTGGCCCCCTTTGAAAGATTTTAAACTTGTTGTTTCCTTAGAAAAGAAAAAGAAAAATAATAATAATGATAATAATAAACTAAACTCATGCAAGTTTGGGATATGAAGTGGGGTAGTTGTGGTGAGGCATGATGGAAAGATTAAATGGATTTTATATTTATTTGCATATATATCTAAGATGGGTGCTTCATTTTCAAATGAGATGCATACTAATGAATGTAATCTTGTGTTGAAGCATGATGACATTCCTTAATAATATGAGAATTATGAGGATTTCCATGTTGAAGTAATGATGCATGAGATATGAAAGACAATTTGAAATACTCGAACGGAACGTGGTTTTACAATAAAGAACAAATTGTGAAATGTGAACCAACATGTGAAAATTTGAAATGTGGGATATGCATAATGAGGGGCTGCGGTCCTGCGGTGAAAGCCCGCGAAGGTTCTTGCATAATGAGGGGCTACGGTCCTACGGTGAAAGCCCGCGAAGGTTTACATCCAAAGATTAAATGTGAAAACTAAACACTTGATTTCAACGAACCATATGGGTTGATATGAATTAAGTTGGCCAGGCTGGTCCGCAGTGAAAGACCAAAACTTTGCGCAAGATGGGGACCACAGGCCTATGGGTTAGCCCCCAAAATGTGGTGTTGTTTCATGGTGAGTTATAGAACTATCTATTATCCAATGGCTTCGCGTAGCCGATTGGGGAAATAGGGAGGGGTTTCTATAAGCTGTGCCTGACGCCGGTTCATTATTGTGGAACGGTTTTGTGATAAATCGGGTAATGAAAATGTGATTTGGTTTTTGTGAAAAAAATTGGGTATTGAGAATAAATGTGAAAGAAAGGAATATGTGGAAAAAGATTATATGAATGAATAACTTGGCGTGCGTAGAATAAAATTTTATTTATGATTGCTTAATGGAAATGAAATGTTGATATTAAGAAAGTCATTGTTGATACCTTTCATGTGGGATAATTTGGGTTGTGTCCATGGGCTCCCGGGGATCAGGATGTTACAAATGTTATCAGAGCTTTAGGTTTAAATACCTAGGAATCGTGGGAGTAACGATGACCTGTAGGTGTGACTTGTATGATGAGATCAGGCACCACTACACGGCATGAATTGTGTGCTTGCATGGGTTTGCGATTGAATTGTTTTGTGCATGTTATGTGTTTATATGAGCATGGAGGTTGAGTCTTAGGGTGATGTGGCATGTTATTTGGTGTCCGGTCAACTACTTTGGGGTTCAAAATAGGAAAGTGTTTGTTGACGTTCTTTCTATGAGAAATCTGAATTAGTTACCTGGATTGTCGCATTACTCCGAGGCTTTCCCTCGGTCTGTGAATGTGTTTTGATGTGATGTGGTTAGGTGGCGAGTAGGGTGTAGCTTTGTCTTAGACGGTTAAGTTAAGTTTAACCTCGTTGGAGTTGTGATAATCTTGTTATAAGAGTTATGCCCGTGGGGAAAAGACGAGTGTGATTCGGATGGTGATGTGCGATTTGAGAGTGTGACCTGGTGGTCAGTGATTGTGATGGGTGTAGGCTTGTAAGATGAGCATTGATTATTTAGTGTATGTTGTGTCTTTATGAATTGGAATTGCTGTAGTAGTTACCCGTTGTGTGTTGTGCCACTATTCGCTTGATGAATGAGCATAGTAGGGCGTTTAAAACCGTTTGAAGGTTGTTTGTCATGGTTGGATGTGAAGTGTGGTTTTGGGCGTGTTGAAGATTATGTACGTCATGAGCCATGCTATATTTTGAGCCGTACTATGTCATAAGCCGTGTGCCCCAAGATTGGGTATGGACGCGAGCATAGTGGACGAGAGCGTAATAATCTCTGGCCTAAGGTGTGTTAGAAAGTTTAAGCTTAGACTGTGTTTGAGGTGTCCTTTTTCCCGTGGGGTATTGTTAGTAACTATCGTATTGCCAGATAGTTTTGAAAGTCTATGGATGACCAGTGAGTTTCTTTTAAGGCGTATTGTTAAGTAACATCTTTTAATTGGAGTTGGGAGTTGTGCGATGATGAGTAAGTGGGTTGGAGATGTTGTCGAGGGGTGGATTCTCGAGTGATATACATGTACGTATGGGAAGATGTATATTGGTGATAGTTGCAATGTGATGAATGATGATTTTGAGGTTATTTGGGAAGTTTCACAGAATAGAGTTTTGTGACTTGGGTTGTTGTTCTCTAGATAAGAAGACTATGTGGGACAAATGGTGTAGGGTGAGAATGTGAGTGTGAGTATGTGAGATTTGGAGGGCATGTGGTAGATATTGTCGGTGCGGTTGATTTGATCATTTTAGGACAATGTGTGGATGGACAGAGATTCCTTAAGAGAATGATGGTTGTGATTGGTATTTGGCATAAAGTCTAGAAGTGGTGGTATTGTGTTACCCTTAAAGGGCGAGTAATAGGGTGGAGCCTTTGGTTTAAAGTTGGTAAGTGAGGTTCATTTCGTTCGTGTGGTGTGTAATTACTTTCATACTTGGATAGTTATGTACCGATGTTACTAGTAAAGTGGCATAAGAGACGTGTTACCGGTTAACGTTTTGTGCTTCAATGGGTGTACCAAAGTTATGAGCTCGAGACTATGACGTGGTTTTGTCTACCCGTTTGGTTATTACCTACCTTTTTGGATTTGAGTTAGTGTGACGTGACTTGCAATGAGATGTTCTAAAGTGATGTGAGTATATATAGCATTGTGCATTGATGGTTAGATAGTGAGAGATTTTGTGGACACGTGAGATGCGTCGTTAGGAGGTGGAGGAGTGAACAACGGTTGAAATTCGTAAGTGAAGATCCGAGTATGAGGATCTAATGTGACGAGAAATATACTCATTATGAACGGCGGTCAAAAACATTTGTATTAAGATGTCCAGTGCCTTTACAAGGACTAGTGGTTAACCTCCTTCTTAACTAAGTGAGTAATGGTAACCCAAAGAGGTAGTGACATGGAGTGTGAGCCTAAAGCTGACTCGTGATTTCTCTAGCTGGAGAAATGTTTTATGGTTGATTGACTAGTGTGATTATTATTCTTGATAGGAATAAAGTATTGGAATCGTAGGAGTGTGGGTCGATTTACTCATAGTTTCTTGAAGAGCCCGTTTGCTGTACCTTGTGAACCCGAGCGTTTGGGTAATGTTTTGGAAATGTAATTTGATTTGCGCGGGATGTCAATAACTTTGACTCTCATTGAGAGAGAAAGATCTTAAGGGAGTTTAGTGATTGAGTTGTTTGTGTGGTAAAATCCTCAAGTATTAGTTATGTGGGATTCCTCTGAGAATGCAAGTCCTTGGTTTGGTAGTTATCCTTGTGGCTAGGAGAATGTGATCAGTACCGTGCTGGGTGCATAAGGTTTAAAGGGAACGTAGAAAGGTTTGATAGTGTGGTTAACCTAGTGCCAAGATGGTATATCCTGAATGTGATATGTTTGGACATAATTGCGTTCGACCTTAGGTTCAAAGGTAAGTATGTTGTTCGCCTAGGAGAACGAAGTGTGGAATAATGAGATTCAGCAATGTACTGTGTAGCTTGGATGGCCTAAAGTGATAGACGAGAAACCATGTGTTAAGGTATCGGCGACGGGTATGGACTCGAACACCAAAAGTGTAGGAGGCATCTATATGGTTGTGGGAGTTATTAATGACTTTGGATGTAAAGTCTCGAGAGTGGGTCTCCTTCATTTGATGTCATGCGCTTCCTATGTGAGTTGCTTAGACAGTGGACTTGAGGCTGTGATATGGTTGTGGTTTGCCTAGTGGGAGTCAAGTTAGTGAAACGTAACCTTGTGAAGTGAGGTCTTAGCGCAACGGGATATGTTGTATGAGGTATGAGGATTGATGCAGTTTGCGTGTGTGCGAATGAGGTTTGAGAGTTGAAGGCTTAGCGTAGTGGATGACTGGACATCGTGATCGGGATCGTGGGTTGATTCTTGGTCTGGTTATTTTTAGGAAGATGAAAGTAGCTATGAATTAGTAGCCATGTTGTGATCCATAATTTGTGCCTGGGGAATGGGCTCTACTAGAGTCGGATGCTCGGAGAATTAAGTTCCTCGTGGATTTTCAGGATGGAGTTTGTTTACTCTACTGTGTAAGTGTAAGAGTGTGGGGTTGTGTTCCCCGTGAGATAGGCTTGGTAAATTAGGAATGTTTGTCCTTTCGACAATGATTAGCAAAGGATTGCTAACCATTGTTTATAGATTATTTTGGGTGGTGTGGAGTATGGTTGCACCTCTAGCTTTTGGTGGAATGGGAAGTTTGTGGGAACCTTGCGGCTGGGTTATTTACCCTGTAGGTTTTTGATAGACTTATGATTAGTTGGAGTTTGAGTTTTGTTTGAGGGTCGAGTTACTCGGAGTTCTTAAAGTCGAGGAATGGTCGTCGACTATAGCAAGTGTTGTGTTTTGAGTATAAACATATGTTCAGATTGTGGTCCCTAGAGTTTGATAAGATATGAGTTAAGAAGGATTTGATGTTTTAGAAGTTTGGGTTGGTATAGTTTATTGAGACTCACATGATGGTTTGGTTTGAAATGAGAGGGCCGTGCCGAGTTCTGCATAAAAAGAAGTTTCTAAATGTAAAAGACAAGTCTTGATTGGTTACTTGACGAATAAGTCTTGGCCTCGAGTAATCTACTATTGTGGGTTCAAGGGAACGATGGTTGAATTATGAGTTTGGGGTTAACATTGAATGAAGGTGATTATGTTAGACTTGAAGTTGATCTGTAGATCTAAAATCAGTGATTTAAGGGTGAGATGTTGAGTTGTGCAGTGGCAAGCTGTTACACGAGAAGTATAATTGAGTTTAAATGGGTTAATGGATACTTATGTTGATTTTGTAGCTAGTTGATTGTGTGGAGTCTTGTCTTGGATAATGAGGTAGAATTGTGGTTGACGATAGAGGATGGAATAGAGGACGAAGGTTTAGAGGAAGAACGTTCTTGTGTACTTCAGGTGGATTAAGTGAGTTTTTCTCAGAAAATGAATGTTTGTGTAGTTGATCACAGATGAACATCTTGTCAGCTTCAGTGACGGCATAGTTAGTATAAGCAGGATAATGATGTGGTACCAAGGTGGTTGGTCATCAGTTGATCCTCACAACTTGAGTAAGGTTTGTGCGTGAAACTTATGACTTCATGTGGTATGGTGTTGCTGGGGTTGTAACAGAGATTATTGATGGTTAATGAGGTGGTGCTGGGCTTGAGATTTAGTGCTGAATTTCGGGGACGAAATTCCTTTAAGGGGGGAAAAGTTGTGAGACCCCGACCCGTTTTATTTTAAGAAATGATTAAGTATTGATGGAAGTAAGAATCAAAACTTGATCTTAGTGATTTTTTGAGCTTGGGTACGCATGAATTGTATGTTAGAGGAAAAATATGAGGTTCTAATCGATGTTTGGACAAAAATATGTGAAAAGTGTGTAAAAAAAATGACATACCTTCACTAATTTGGTCATAATGTTTTGTATAGAATGCATTTTGATATGAGGTTTAAACCATTGGAAAGTATACTTCCGGGGCTTCAGTTTGAGCATAAGAACGACCCTATTTGGAGTTCAGATGAAGGAGATATGCTCGTTTAAAGTTGGACCAAAAGTGTAGTCATAGAAGAGACCGATCGAGCGGTCCGAAGATCGCTCGAGCGGTCTGTGACGGACAGAGGTTATAAATGTCGGTTTGTGGGTTGGTTTTGCTATATTCTCTTCTCTCCTATCTCTCTAAAAGCTTAAAAGTGAGCTAAGGTTTAGTTTTGGGGGTCCTTGAGAGTTTTCATGTTCGTTGGGGGTGAAGATTTTGCCATTTTCTTGCGTGAGCGGCCGTTGGAGAGCGTGGATATACATTGGAAGCTCCTTTGAAGTTGTGTGTGTTGGGCTTGGGCGACTCTGAGCTCACGCGGGGCCTAATTCTTGATGGAGGATCTTCTTTTAGGTAGGATCTAGACTCTTTCTTGTGGTTTGATTATGATTTGCTTTGAATGATTTCTTTAGAGAAAACCCTAGCATGTTATATGCATGGAACTAAGACTTAAGTGTAGGTATTTGGAGAAATTGAAATGTGTGAATCTTATGTTGGATGTTCGGAAAGTGTCATTCTTGGAAATGGATGAAAACTGGAAAGATGGGGTTTTGTTACCTTCATGAAAGCTACTAAGGATTGAAATATTGGAATTACCAGTTGAGAAATGTAATTGTATACAAAATGAACTAATGTTGGTAATCTCTCAAAATGAAAGATTTTCGAGTTATTTGAGAAATTTGGAATTTTAAGGAAATAGTAAATCTTGATTTGTTTAAAATTTATTGTACCAAAAAGGTTTTTGGTTAGGTAATTGCTTCTCTTAAACCTTTATGCCCCGAGGGAGATTTTAACTTAGTTTATTGCTTTTTTTTAAAGGTAAAATTCTTGGCCCAAAGCATGTTAAAAGATGTGAAAATTCTTTTAAGTATTAAAAAAAATAAAAAAAATTTGGCTTGACAAAGAATCAGGAGCACGACCGATCGATAGACCGCTCGAGCGATCTATCGGGCGATCTTTTGGCACTCTTGGTTCTTTGGTGCAGGTGAGTGACCGCTTGAGCGGTCTTCTTACGATCGAGCTGTTTGGGCCTTTTTTTCAAAAATTTTAGTGTTTTGCTTAAAGGTTTGAATCTTGGGTACATTGTCCCTAATCTCCTAAAATACTTATTTTTACATTGATTAAACCCTTGGTTGGCCCCATTTGAAAGATTTTAAATTTGTTGTTTCCTTGGAAAAGAAAAAGAAAAATAATAATAATGATAATAATAAACTAAACTCAGGCGAGTTTCGGATATGAAGTGGGGTAGTTGTGGTGAGGCATGGATGGAAAGTTTAAATGGATTTTAAATTTATTTGCATATATATCTAAGATGGGTGCTTCATTTTCAAATGAGATGCATGCTAATGAATGCAATCTTGTGTTGAAGCATGATGACATTGCTTAATAATATGAGAATTATGAGGATTTGCATGTTGAAGTAATGATGCATGAGATACGAAATACATTTTGAAATACTTGAACGGAACATGGTTTTACAATAAAGAACAAATTGTGAAATGTGAACCAACGTGTGAAAATTTGAAATGTGGGATATGCATAATGAGGGGCTGCGGTTCTGCGGTGAAAGCCCACGAAGGTTCTTGCATAATGAGGGGCTGCGGTCCTGCGATGAAAGCCCGTGAAGGTTTACATCCAAAGATTAAATGTGAAAACTAAACACTTGATTTCATTGAATCGTATGGGTTGATGTGAATTAAGTTGGGCTGGCGGGGCCGCGGTGAAAGACTAGAAACTTGCGCAAGATGAGGACCACATGCCCACGGGTTAGCCCCCGAAATGTGGTGTTGTGTCGTGGTGAATTATAGAACTATCTATTACCCAATGGCTTCGCGTAGCCTATTGAGGAAATAAGGAGGGGTTTCTACAAGCTGCGCCCGACGCCGGTTCATTTTTGTGGTACAGTTTTTGTGATAAATCGGGTAATAAAAATGTGCTTTGGTTTTTGTGAAAAAAATTGGGTATTGAGAATAAATGTGAAAGAAAGGAATATGTGGAAAAAGGCTACATGAATGAATAACTTAGCGTGCGTGGAAATAAATAGTGAATTTATGAAACTTGTATCTTTATTCCGGTTGCACCCATCACAACTCACAAATCATGCTTAGCATAGAGTTAGTCTTTATTCTACGAGCTTCGGCTCATGTATGTATACAAAATCATTTCAGGTTTTGAGGATCCGAAACGATACCACGGCAGAGGATGCATGTGGGGAAAAGGTTTTGAGGAAGAGTTAATATTTCTTTGTATTTACATTATGATTGTACAGAAAGTGATGAGGAAAATTGTAATAATATAAGTGCTATAAATGAACTCTTGGAAGTTGAAAATTCTATTTAGCCTTTGTGGCACATGTGTATATCGTTAGAATAAAATGTCTTATTTATGATTGCTTAAAGGAAATAAAATGTTGATATTAAGAAAGTCAATGTTGATAGCTTTCTCGTGGGATTATTTGGGTTGTGTCCACGAGCTCCCGGGGATTGGGATGTTATAAACATTTTCAGTTGACTGGAGGCTTGGGCCAGTCGACTGAACTTCTGTGTGAGTGTTTGGTGTTGGTTTTGATGGTTCGGATGGTTTGTTTGGGGATAGGATGGTTTGCAAAGGTGGTTTTTATAAAAACTTTTGGGAGAAACGTGTTTATTGGAGGTTTGGAGTTAACCCTTGGGGTTGAGGCTCACTTTCTAAAATGTTTGCTTGAACATATGTTTTTACATGCTTCGGTTTGATCTTCGTGGTTTCATGGATTGGATCTCATGCTTATACATGCATTGTATAACTGTTTTTGGGGAAAATATTTTGAAAATGTTTTGTTTTGATCTCCTGGTTTGGGATGGATCTATGTACATGTATAATGTACCGATTTGAGAAATGTTTTGAGAAGATTATCTAGATGTACCGGGATGATGTGTATATGGCACAAGTTGCCCTCGGTGTAAGTCTGGAAACGTGCGCAGCGTAGGTACTCAGGTCCTTCGGGGTAGTTCCCATAAATTGAGATATATGGGTGCTTAGCTCCCTCAGGGTCGTAACCCATAAATTAAGCAGTTCGTTATGGTGCTCCGTATAGAGCCTGTGTGTATCTAGGCGATCCCACAATATCTGGGGGTTAGATACTGGACAGGAGTCTATAGTTGTTACCTCTATTCCCTTGTGATGGAGTCAGTACATAGGATCTTATTCTTCTTTTTCGCGATGATACATTCCGCGATGGAACGATGTTTTGATTACTATTTTTTCTTAACTATGGTTGGTTATTTGCAGCATTTGCATCACATGGTTTTAAGGATGAAAACGGGGTTTTATGTAAATGAAACCGTTTTGGGAGACTTGTGTGGTGTGATGGGAAAACTTGAGGATTTTGGATGGAAAACCTATTTTGGTTTTGTGGTTGAGTTCGCTCCCACCAGATGATTGCATATTTTTGCTTTATAGCTTATTATCTGTTTTCTATTGGGCTTCAGCTCACAAGTGAGAATTTTTTGTAAAACCTTTTTCAGGTGATGATGACCATGAGTAGCTCTGGTGATGCCCGCGGTGGCAGAAGACTTTTATAGTTTTTCTTTCTATTGGTATGCCTATTCCTGAAGGTAGGTTTGTACGCCATAAGGCGATATATTGTACGCATGTTGAACCTGTATATATTTCTATTTATGAGAGATATCTTTTGTTGGGGTTTCCATTGGTTTCAACATGCGGATTTTAATGTATGAAAACTTATATTTTTATATAAACTGGATGTTTGGTGGATTTTCACGTGTCCCCGGGTTTTGGGGCGTGACAACTTGGTATCAGAGCTCTGGGTTCAAATTCCTAAGAGCCATGGAAAAAATGGATTTATCACCTGGTGAGGTTGATCGTGTATGCTTGCTTGCATGTGTTTAAATGTAGGTTTATAACATGTTAATAGCTTTCTGGGCATGATAGTATGTATATGTGGGTATGGAGGTTGAATCTCAGGATTGGTGAGTTTTGCCTTCGGGCGTTTGGTTTAACATGCTTGGAAGCCAAGTTAGAAGCGTGTTTGGCCGACGTGTATTCTAGCAAGGAATCTGAATACGTTATCCAAATTGACGAGTCTGTCTTGCTAATTCTCCTCGGTATGTGACACGTGCTTGCATAATCTTATGTGGCTATGTAAAAGCATGATTATGTGTTTATGTTATGTAGTGGCAGGTTGTAGGAAAGCTTACCCTGTTTATATTGCTTCCTATAGAGTTATGTCCACGCGGGGAGTGCGGGAACGAGGTTGTGGCCGGGGCCGTGGCCGAGGACATGCTTATGCTCAGGTTACGGAGGAAGGGAACATTCCTTCCCCACAGGAACAGGTGGGTGGTATTGATATTGGTGGCGCTGATGTCGTCCATGAGATGTTAGCTACTATGCGAGCGATGGCTGAAGCTACCAGGGCTAGTGTGCGGGTTCTTGAGCCAAGGGCTTCTGTGGCCATGCAAGAGTTTCGACGGTTGGATCCTCCGACCTTTTCTGGGGAACTGGACCCTAAGGCGGCTACTGAGTGGTTAGAAGTGACCACCTCTATCTTTGATACTCTGGATATCGAAGAGGACGCTTTGCGTATAAAGTTGGCCGCATTCCAACTGCAGGAATATGCTAGAGAGTGGTGGAAGTTCGCCAAGACTACTGTGGATGAGATGTGGACTGGTTTCACGAGAGTCTTCTTGGAGAAGTACTTCCCTAGATCTTCGAGGGATACTTACCGAGAGGAGTTCCTCTCCCTTGTTCAGGGGAATTTGTCTGTGGTCCAGTATGAGGCCAAGTTCGTGAATCTGTCGCGGTTCGCACCTGAGATGGTATCTACAGAGGAGTTACGCACTCGGAGGTTTGAGAGGGGATTTTGACCTGCGATTAAGGATAGGGTTGCAACTCTAGATGTAGAGGTGTACATCAAGCTGGTGGAATCTGCTAGCCGGGTCGAGAACTCGTTGGCAGATAGCTGTAGGATTAGAGAGAGTGGGATCCACTAGGGCAATGGAGATGCACAGTTCCAGGGGCGCAGGGGTAAGCTCTAGAGGTTGCCTGGACCTAGTTCCCATTTTGCAGGATCGTCTCAGCCGCAGTCATCGGCACTTATACTTTCAATGGCCTCGACAGGAAGGCCAAAGCAGAGAGGGCTGATCTGTTATCGTTGTGGACAGCTGGGACATCGTTTAATTGAGTGCCCGCAGAAGGGCCAGGCTTAGAGTTCAGCGCCCGTCCAGTCACAGGAAAGAGACCCACTTATCTGTTTTGGGTGTGGTCAGCCTAGGCACTTTCATAGACAGTATCCCAGAGAGGGAAATGTCTAGAGTGCGACAGGAGCATCTGTTCCTTCATCTGTAGAGAGGTGACAGGCTCCACAGCAGCCTAGGGCCTAGATGTCTAGGTTTACGAAAGGAGGTGCATTAGCGCAGTTGGTGAGGCAGCCATCGACTCAGAGTTATGGTGGACAGACTAGACTTTCGCAGGTTAGGGCTTACGTTCTTGCTGATCGCAGTGCTTCTAAAGATCCAGTGGTTTCTAATGCTGCTGTTACACCAACCATGATCAGAGGTACTCTTCTAGTCTTTAGATCATGGGCCAGTGTTCTCATCGACACAGAAGCATCACATTCATTTATATCATCTGCATTTGTATATGCTTTGGGGTTAGAAATGGACTGGTTGGGTAGTACCTTGTATGTGGAGACCCCAGTTAGTGGAAGTATGACGCTGAGCCTTGTCTGTAGATCTTGTGTACTCGAGGTCACCGATCGTTGTTTAGAGTTTGATTTTATCATCCTAGACATGACCACGCTTGATGTCATCTTAGGGATGGCTGGCTGACTACCTACCATGCCTTTATAGATTGTGAGCAACGGAGAGTGCCGATCTATACACTGGAGGGTGACTGCTTTTACTTTGTGGGTGATCGGGATGTGGGCCTAATATCAATGCCAGGAGTCACCCGGGTATGAGGAGATTTGGGTTTCCTCTTTTCTGCACTCAGGTTAGATGAACCAGTTGGGGTTTGAGGGATGTTGCCCCAGGTGGTGTGTGATTACTCGAATGTCTTTCCGGATGATTTGTTTTAGTTGCCACCGAGCCGAGATGTGGAGTTCTCCATTGTTCTTGTTTCAGGAGCTGCTCCTCTCTTTATGGCATTGTACTATTTTTCACTAGCTGAGTTGCAAGAACTCAAGGTGCAGTTGCAGGAGTTGCTAGATAAAGGGTTTGTATGGCCGAGTACGTCGCCGTGGGGAGCACCAGCTTTGTTTACAAAGAAAAAAAGATGGTTCGTTGCAGTTTTGTATAGACTACAGGAAGTTGAACTAGGTGATGGTGAAGAACAAGTATCCGATGCCAAGGATTAACGACTTGTTTGATCAGTTGAGAGGGTCCTGTTGCATTTCAAAGATTGACTTGAGGTCAGGGTATCATCAGTTGAGGATTAGGGATGAGGACATAGCGAAGACCACTTTTCGGACTCACTATGGTCACTATGAGTTCCTGGTTATGCCGTTCGGTTTGACGAACGTGCCAGCTACATTTATGGGTCTGATGAAACGTATCTTCCACCCTTATCTGGATAGTTTTGTGGTTGTGCTCGTGGATGACATTCTTATTTATTCACCCATGAGGGAGATGCATGAGGAGCATCTACATGTCATTTTGCAGCTTCTGAGAGAACATCGCTTGTATGCAAAGTTTGAGAAGTGTGAGTTTTGGATGTCAGAGGTGAGGTTCCTTGGACACGTGGTGTCAAAGGATAGGGTATCAGTGGACTCGACGAAGACCGATGCAGTGACGGATTGGCAGCGACCAAAGAATGTTTTTGAGATACGTAATTTTCTCGGTCTGGCAGGTTATTATCGACGATTTGTGAAGGACTTCTCTAGGCTTGCAGCACCGATGACGCGTTTGACGCGAAAGGGAGTCACGTTTGTATGGAGCGAGTCCTGTGAGTCAACTTTCTAGGAGCTGAAGCAGAGATTGACTAGTGCACCCGCGCTGACTATTCCTAAGCGAGGTTTGGGTTACATAGTGTACTGCGATGCTTCACATGAGGGTTTGGGTTGTGTTTTGATGCAGGAGGGTAAGGTTGTAGCTTATGGATCCCGACAGTTGAAGACACATGAGAGGAACTACCCGACGCACGATTTGGAGTTGGCAGTTGTGGTCTTTGCCTTGAAGACATGGCGCCACTATCTCTATGGTGAGTGTTTCGAGGTCTTCTCTGATCATAAGAGCCTAAAGTACTTATTATCACAGAAGGACTTAAATCTTCACCAACGACGATGGATTTGTTGGAAGACTACGACTTTGATTTGCAGTACCATCCGGGTAAGGCAAACGTCGTAGCTGATGCACTTAGTAGGGGATCTCACGGCTCATTAGCTTCAGTGGCTATATGAGAGTGGGACATGCTTGGGGACGTTGGGGAGTTTAATATGTGTCTTGGGGAGACAGTGGAAGGTGCGACCTTATATGCAATTGCTTCACAGCCCGCTTTAGTTGCACGTGTGTTGGAAGCCCAGGGGACCGATCAGGAGGCTCAAATGATACGGGACCGCATTGCCAGTGGGATAGATACAGTAGGATGGGTGATGAGTTCAGATCAGAGTCTGAGGTTGTTAGGGTGATTGTTTGTGCCGGAGTCGTGCCGTGCTGAGGTGCTACATAAATTTCATCACTCACGTCTTGCAGTGCATCTGGGAGGCACGAAGATGTATCACGATCTATGCCGCCAGTTCTGGTGGACAGGAATGAAGAGGAATGTGATCCGATTCTTCTCTTATTGCTTTACTTGTCAGCAAGTGAAGGTAGAGCACTAGAGGCCAGCGGGATTATTACAGCCGTTGCCTGTATCTGAGTGAAAGTGGGAGAATGTCATTATGGATTTTGTATCAGGACTTTCACGCTCGCCGAGGGGACATGATGCTATTTGGGTTGTAGTAGTTAGGCTGACGAAGTCAGCACATTTTCTTCCCATTCGAGTGACAGACAAGGTGGATAGATTGAGCAGATTGTATATTCAGGAGATAGTCCGATTACACGGAGTACCGGTGACTATCATTTTCGATCGAGACCCGCGCTTTACATCGCACTTTTGGCAGAGTCTTCAAGTGGCTTTGGGGATGAGCTTGACTTTTAGTACAGCTTTTCATCCTTAGACCGACAGTCAGTCTGAGAGGACTATTCAGATTTGAGAGGACATGCTGAGAGCCTGTGTGCTTGATTTTTGGGGTTCTTGGGAGGATCATCTATCATTGGCAGAGTTTCTATACAACAATAGCTATCAGTCCAGTATCGGGATGGCACCGTATGAGGCTTTGTATGGTAGGTTGTGTAGATCGCTTGTTTATTGAACAGAGGTGGGAGAGACTGCTGTTTTGGGACCCGATCTGGTGCGGGAAACGACCGAGGTGATTACAGTGATTCGTCAGCGACTGGTGACAGCTCAGAGCCGCCAGAAGAGTTATGCTGATCGAAGGAGGAGACTGTTATAGTTTTCCGTGGGAGACCATGTGTTTCTGAAGATCTTACCACGCAGAGGGTTAATGAGACTTGGTCGTAGCGGGAAGCGATCATCACGTTTTATCGGGCCGTTTGAGATCCTAGAAAGGATTGGGATGGTAACATATCGTCTGGCTTTGCCGCCTCAGTTAGCATCTGTGCACAACGTCTTTCACGTTTTCATGCTTCGGAGGTACGAGCCAAATCCGTCTCATGTGTTAGATTGGGCTGAGTTGCAAGTTGATGAGGATGTGACGTATGAGGAGCGTCCCGTGAAGATTCTAGATACGAAGGAACATGTGTTGCAGGGGAGAATGATTGCCTATGTCAAAGTTCAGTGGCTTCATCGCGAGGTTGAGGAAGTGACTTGGGATCTTGAGTCTGGGGTTTGTGCAAGATACCCGGAGTTGTTCACCTCGTGACCTTGTAGATAATTTTGGGGGCAAAATTCCTTATGGGGGGGAGAGTTGTGAGACCATGTACCATTTCTTTTTAATTTATATGCATATTCTATGTTTTTAATCACGTTTTAGCATTTTTGCTTTAATATGCATATATGTGTTTCGATCCCTATTTTGGTAAATCTGAGCATGTGGGGTTACTTCCCGGGGTTGTACGGAGTTTCTGTGCGAATTTCAAAAATTCAAAAAAACATATTTTGGAGACCTATAAATATCTAGAGTTAGATATTTTCAAAAAATATTTTCAAAACTTAACTCCTAAGTTTTCTCCATTTTCTGTTTTCCTTCTCTCTAACTTCTTGGGGGCCTGGGGCTCGATTTTCAATGATCTAATAGTGGATCCTTGCTTTTGGCATCGTGGTCTACGCATCCATTCGGACAGAATTTGATTTCGACGAAGCTCAAATTTGCACGTAGATCGTGGCATTAGGTTTTTGACCCAACGAGGTAGGATCTCATATTCTACTGCTATATAAGGGTACCATATGTAATCTTATACTATTTTGCCATTTAAAAACACATGAAATGTGATTTTATGTTTTAGATTGGGTTTTTGATTTAAAACTATTTTTCGGTGTTTTCGGTGGATGAAAGTGTGTTTTGAGGGTTTTTTTCCGAGGTTGTGGTGCGAAGCTTGGGTGTGTTGACATTGAGGGTGTTAAATGAGTGTTTGATTGGTGTTTGGAGGTTTGATTTGAGTTTTGGAGGCAAAAACCAGTGAACCCGTAGCCTAAAAACATTTTCTGGATGAGGTTCAGTCAACTGCACTCATGAGTTCAGTTGACTGGATCATCTTCTGGTGGGTTTAGTCGACTGGACATGGAGGGTCTGTTAACTGAAATTCTTTTTACTTTGGCCCTCCTTTTCCAATAACATTTTTAGTCGACTAGGGGTTTGGGCCAGTCGACTAAACTTCTGTGTGAGTGTTTGGTGTTGGTTTTGATGGTTTGGATGGGAAAATGATGGTTTGCAAAGGTGGTTTTTACAAAAACTTTTGGGAGAAACGTGTTTATTAGAGGTTTGGAGTTAACCCTTGGCGTTGAGGCTCACTTTCTAAAACGTTTGCATGAAAATATGTTTTTACATGATTCGATTTGATCTTCGTGGTTTCATGGATTGGATCTCATACTTATACATGCATTGTATAACTGTTTTTGGGGAAAATATTTTGAAAATGTTTTGTTTTGATCTCCTGGTGAGGGATGGATCTATGTACATATATAATGTACCGATTTGAGAAATGTTTTGAGAAGATTATCTTGATGTACCAGGATGACGTGTATGTGGCACGAGTTTCCCTCGGTGTAAGTCCAAAAACGTGCGCAGCGTAGGTACTCAGGTCCTTCGGGGTAGTTCCCGTAAATTGAGACGGATGGGTGCTTAGCTCCCTCGGGGTCGTAACCCGTAAATCAAGCAGTTCGTTATGGTACTCAGTATAGAGCCTGTGTGTATCTAGGCGATCCCACGATATCTGGGGGTTAGATATTGGACAGAAGTCTATAGTTGTTACCTCTATCCCCTTGTGATGGAGTCGGTACATAGGATCTTATTCTTCTTTTTCGCGATGATACATTCCGCGATGGAATGATGTTTTGATTACTGTTTTTTCTTAACTATGGTTGGTTATTTGTAGCATTTGCATCACATGGTTTTAAAGATAGAAACGGGGTTTTATGTAAATGAAACCGTTTTGGGAGACTTGTGTGGCCTGATGGGAAAACTTGAGGGTTTTGAATGGAAAACCTGTTTTGGTTTTGTGGTTGAGTTCGCTCCCCACCATATGATTGCATATTCCTGCTTTACGGCTTATTATCTGTTTTCTATTGGGCTTTGGCTCACAGGTGAGAATTGTTTGTAAAACCTTTTTCAGGTGATGATGACCATGAGTAGCTCTGGTGATGCCCGCGGTGGTGGAAGACTTTTATAAATTTTTTTTTGTTGGTATGCCTATTCCTGAAGGCAGGTTTGTACGCCATAAGGCGATATATTGTACGCATGTTGAACATGTATATATTTCTATTTATGAGAGATATATTTTGTTGGGTTTTCTATTGGTTTCAACATGCGAATTTTAATATATGAAAATCTATATTTTCATATAAACTGGATGTTTGGTGGATTTTCACATGACCCTAGGTTTTGGGGCGTGACAGAGCTTGTGTATTTAATGTGAGAAAAAAAGAGAGGAAAGTAATGAAAGTTTAATGGTTGAATAAGAAAAAGAAATGGGTTAATTGATAATAATAGATGTGGTTTATTGATAATAAAATATGCAAAATAATAGAAGACGAACTAAGTAAAACAACATGTAAGGATAATAAAAATGGGAAATAACTTGAATGGAAATGAAATGAAAAAATGAATAAAGAGCTGATGAATTGAAAGAAAAAATTGCAGTTTTATGATAAATAAGGAATGCATTAATAGTTGGTAACTAATTAAAGAAAAAAAGTAAAAATGAAAAATAAAGAAAGAAAAATGGAGAAAAAGAAAAAGTAACCAATGGAAATATAGTTTACTAACTGAATAAAAAAAGAGTAATGGGTTTTGTAAGGACTCGGTTCTAAACCGTAGGATTATTGGCGGTAAATCGATAGGATCTTAGGTCATAATAAGGTTAAAATCTTAACATGATCAAAACCTAAGAATCAGACCCCGAGAACCAAAAACCCTAAAATAAAAGGAAAGCCCTCTTATTTCGAAGATCATTAAGTTACCCTAAGAACATTCACTCAAAACTCTAAAGAGCTAAACTTAGAAATAAGACTTCGAACCCTAAAACCTTCTTAAGAAATGCTAACCTGACCTCGTATCCTTTCAAGCCCAACAATCTATATGTGTTGTCTTATTACAGCAAAACCCGACTTCCAAATCCAAAGAATAAGAAAATCCAACCCAAGCCTTAACGTGAAAAGAAAATTATGCTCAAAGTCCTAAACTCTACTACTTTCAATAATCACACTTTTTGATCCCAATTTTAACTATACTTTCACCCTAAGACACCAAAGTTCATAGCAAGCTATCAATGCTATAAGAAAACACTTAAATCTTTATTCAGATTACACCCAAGAGTTCCTAAAACTCTTAATATCAATCATTGCATACTAGTCCCTCATGTCTTTAAAATTTCACAAAAATCCATGGGATATTTCTTACCCATAATTCCCTACAATCAACATTAATTAATACATATAGGTGCTAAATACATATATGTCACATGTGTGAACCACCTAGAAGTATGTGCCAATTTTATTTTAATAAGATAAAATACAATATCTCAAATCAAATCAAATAAAATTTCAACTTTAAAAAAAAAAAGATAATTATATTTTCAAGACTTACAAATAATAATAATAATAATAATAATAATAGCAATTATAAAGTTTAAAATAATAACAGTGTATAAAATATTAAATTACAAAATAATAATCCAACCACCAACTCACACACATTCTCCAATAAAATTTTATGTATACAAGTATATATATATATATAAAAGAGAATGTCTAAATAACATTAATAATTAAAGTGATGCCATGTGACTACAACACATAATTAAATATTTAAAAATAAAAAAATAAAAAAAATAAACATAGCCTTATTACTATTATAATACATATATAGAAGAAGACTACATAAACTCATGTGTAAGTAATGATGACAACTATCTCTCTCATTCTCTACAACAATAAATAGTGTAAGAAATTTCAAAAAGTAAAAAATTTATTTTTATATTATATGGGAATTGGCATATATATAAGTATATGTATAAACACACAATCTCTACAACATTAAATAAATATATAAACTTAATAAAATAATTTATTTATTACTAGCTTGGATACTTAAAAAAAAAAAAACAAGAAGACTTAATACAATACAATTAATAAGGCCAAATCTCTACAACACAATTATAATATCCAACGTAAGCTTATTATAAACACAAATATCTATATTCATATAATGAAAGAATCTTTACAATACACCTAATATAATAATCAATCAATAAATAAACCTCTACAATAATATAATAACCAACAAAGTATTAAATTTCTACAATATTAACTTCAATTTAAATCGATCAAAAAAAAAGGGAGGGTAAAAATTAACTTTATTCTTTATATATACGTATATATATATACATGTATGAAGATATTTATATATAATATTTTATATCTTTCTCCTACTATCCAATAGAATATTCAAATAATAAAAGTAAAAGTTACTTTATGCATATAATAATAATGAAAGACAAAAGTAATTTAGTATAT
>JAOTRH010438313.1:0-33620 GCA_034768845.1 Heliamphora exappendiculata | reverse complement strand
GGTCACTTCTCAGCACCTTAATCCTCTTGCTAAGTTGATTTTTAACCTCATTCTTGTACAGAATGAATTTGTCCAAAACTTCATCCTTGCTCTTTAGCAAGTATACATAGTAGTACTTTGTACTATCATCAATAAACGTGATGAAGTACTTATTAACACTGTGAGTCTGAACATATTTCAGATCACACACATCAATGTGAATTAAATCTAGTGGCTCAGTGCTTTTCTCAACCAAGTTAAATGAAGACCTAGTTAACTTAGCCTCTACACAAGTTTCACACTTGTGAATTTTATCAATACCAAAACTAGGTATGTATTCCAAGTTAATTAATCTACGCATAGAATCATAATTAACATGACTTAGTGTACCATGCCACAAAATGGAAAACTCAAGCACATAAGCAACAGGGGATTTTATTTTATTAGCAGTGGGAATGACAGTCATTCCATTCATCTTGAATAGACCATTGGTCACATAATTTTTTTTCACATACATCCCTGCCTTCAACAGTGTAACTCTATCTGCCTCAAAGACCATCCGAAATCCATGCTTACTCAACAGAGACCCAGATATCATATTCTTTCAAATATCTGGCACATAGAGCACATTATTCAATGTCATCTCTTTTTCGGATGTCATCTTGAGGATCACCTTCCCTTACCCCAACACATCTGAGGTAGCTGAATTTCCCATATACAGCTTCTGACCATGGGCCACCATCTCAATGGTGTTAAACATCTATCTGTCACAGCAGACATGGCAAGTGGCCCCTGTGTCTATCCACCATTCTTGTAGATTTGAGCCTACCATATTCATCTCAGATACCATGGCCGAGAGATAAATATTTGAGACACCCTTAGTTTCCTTTGCCATATGAGCTTGAGCTTGAAAATTCTTCGGCTTCTTGCACTCTGAAGCACGATGCCAAAACTTGTCACAGTTAAAGCATTTCTCTTGGAATTTTCCTTCTGCTTTTTAGCAATATGACCTCTTGGTCCTAGTTTAATTTTCTTGCCAAATCATGTGTTGGCATGCCTGTCATGAACACTCTTATTTGCTCTTGAAGAGTTTTTAACTTCCATCACATTGGCAATGTTGGAGTTGGACCTGACACTCTTACTCCTTGCTCGATTTTCTTTCTCAATATTCAACTTGAAGAATAGAGCCTCTAGAGTCATCTCCTTGTTCTTGAACATCAGATAACTCTTGAATTCCTTCCATATTTTAGGAAGTTTGTGGATGACTGCAGCCACTAGGAATGCTTCACTGAACAACATCCCTTCAGCTTTAATCTCATTGATCAAACTCTGAAGCTCTTAGACTTGTACCGTCACACATTTTGAGTCTTTCATCACATAATCAAGGAACCGGCCCACTATGAGCTTCTTGGAATCGGCACCCTCAATTTTGTACTTTTGATCTAAGGACTTCCACAGTTCCTTAGCAGTCTTTGCCTCATTGAACACAGAGTACAACGAGTCTTCTAGAGTATTCAGAATATAGTTCTTGCACAGATAATCGGCATTATTCCAATTATCAACAGCAATCAATTTTTGAGTGTCTGCATTCTCATCAGCAACTGGAGCTTCCTCAGTCAGACATATGGCCAGATTCAGTGTGGTGAGATAAAACATAAGTTTTTGTTGTCATATCTTAAAGTCAGCTCCTCCTCCAAACTTTTCTGGTTTGTCCACATGAGACACTGGAACATTTGGAATATTAGGCATAAGAGCACTTTGTTTTTTAGGAGCAACTTGCTTTTTAGGAGCACTTTGTTTCTCAGTCGACATGTTTCTTAAAATATGATCAATTCACATATTAGATCTTTACAATATTGACAATAAGAATAGATTAACAATCTAAACTTAATTCCCCCACACATCGTCTATCATGTGGTGGGGCCCAGGGAGCACGCCCCCTGGTGGGGGTTCTAGGGGGCTGTGCCCCCTAGCGGGGTTCCTAGGGGTAGCGCCCCTAGGCGGGAGTCTGAGGGCAGCGCCCTCAGTGGGGATCAATAAGATCTTACTTAAGCATCATATGAAGGGTCGACAGAGGAGGGAAAAAGAGGTTGACACCAACAGAAAAGTGCCCAGGGATTGACACAAACAGCCTAGGGGTCGACACAAACTGAGAAATGAGTCGACACAAAAAAATCGAGAGGTTCAACGCAAACAGCAACTAGTGAATGTGTTAACACAAACTGAGAGAGGTGTTGACACAAAAGAATCGAGAGTTTCAAACAAGGGTAGGTGTCGACACAAACAGAGAGAGGTGTGGACACAAAAGAACCGAGAGTTCAACCAGAGAAATGCGTCGACACAAACTGAGAAAGGTGTCGACATAAAAGAACCGAGAGTTCTACTCAACACCAACAGAAGGATTAGGGTCGACACAAGACAAAAGGGTCGACACAAACAAGAAAGGTGTCGACACAAATGGCCAAAAATGTCAAAAGTATCGACACAAAAGAAAAGGTGTCGACACAAACGACCAGATTTCTCACAGATTAGGAAACCGACTGAATTATGACGGAAAGAAAATTACAATATGGATTGATCTGAACATATTGTCCTGAACAAGAGAATACTTTCATATTCCAACGAAGATCTAGAATCCATAATCCTGTACATACTCACAGAAATGCTAGAAGCATAAACATGTATTTTCTGGAGAAGAAGATAAGATCCTAACCGAGCAGGTTTTTAAAACTAAATCAATCTTAAGTTTGTTGGAGAACAATCTCATTCTTAAGATTGTTGGGAGAAATCCAACGCCATAATAAAATATATACATGCTTGGTGATCCAGAAAATACATCTTTATTGACTTTCAACAATTACAATAAACTGAAATTTTAGGAAATAAAATTACAGAAAATAATATGAACAGAATATGTAAACTGAGTCCTGCAATAACAGTTTCTTTAAGAATGATTCACCGCCTACCGAGGGTGTTGTAGGTTTTTCACTGGCATCACTCTCTCAGGATAAAACGGCTGACACGTCGTTGGAACACCACCAATGATCGGTTACGAACGTACCTCATCTGCCTTTCTCTCTCTTACTCCCACAGCTTTGGAATCTTTTTGTATATTTCCTTTGATTTTTACCTTACTGCTGTATTGCTCTCTTTTTCTGTCTGCTGAAAACTAGAAAAGCCTAGTTTTATATAAACTTTCTATCATTGAGGGGGTTACAGGTTGATTCTCAGAATTTATTTGCCAATTGAATGGCCAATTCAATTGTAAATAAATTCTGATATTGAATTCTGAATTTCAATGGCTAATTGAATTGTCACAATTCTAACACTATTTTCATTAGACTTACGTGTTCTATAGGTAATAATACTATTTTCATTAGACTTACGTGTTCTATACTTACGTGTTCTATAGGTAATATAGGTAATTCTATAGGTAATATAAGTAATAATACTATTTTTATTAGACTTACGTGCTCTATAGGTAATAATACTATTTTCATTAGACTTACGTGTTCTATAGGTAATAAGCACGAATTGGTACAATTATTAAATATGTACAATTAATGAAGAAAAAATACAGAAACCACTCATTCCATAAAATCGAACGTAGAAAATGAGAAGTTTCATTTTATAAATTCATTTTCACAAAAATGAGAAGTTTCAACAAAAGAAAAGGAGAAAATGAGAAACTTTTCATTGTATATTTATTTAATTTTTTATATATCTTGTATTTATTTAAAAGGAAAAAAAAAAGAGAGAAGAATTTCTCTTTTGTAGAAAATGAAAAAAAGTGTATAGTGTACTAATGTTTGGTACAACTTTACCGCCTAAAGGGCGTAGTAGAATCTAAGGGCATATTTGTTACATGGGTTGGACTGTAAATCAAAGAGAATCTTTAAGTTCGTGTTTGTTTTGCATTATTGGGATAGACTAGTAATCCTAATGGCCTACTAATCCCTTTCATTGGACAGATTGGTATAACTCCTTGAACCCATTACTAAGTGGTCCAATCCTTTGGGATTGGGTATCCATTTACAAATTTGCCCTCCATTATTTTAGTTGCCAAGCATAGATAAGTTTTGCAGATCTGATTTTGTTTTTTTTTACATTTTAAATTTTTAGTTATAAAATTTTAATTTTCAAAACGTTCAAATGAGTGAATCTAGATTTTTTAAAAAAGTTTAATAAAAAATAAAAAATAAAAATAAATAACATAAAAATTAACTTATTAGCTTATTTTAAAAATAAAACATATTTATTAGTTTTTTACTACAAGGATAATTTTGGAAATTAAAAAATATAATCTTATTTTATATTATTCAATCTCACGCAAAATAAACATAAATTTGTGTAATTCATTATATTATCATACTCAAATTAAACATAAAAAAAATTAATTACATCTTACTCATAATTTTATCTTATTATTAATCACACTTAATTTACATCAATTATTAAATGAGCCCTAAAATTCAACCCTGGTAAAATTCATTGCAAATAATTACGTAATGCTAAAAGACAATACTAAGTGTGTGGGGGCAACCTATCTACCTATTCAGTACTTAAAATCAACAAGCATTCACTGCTAGTTGCTATATATATTCTAGTTGATATGAGAATCTTGGAAAATATAAATTTTAAAATATTTCAAGATAGGATTCAAGGGCATTTGTGTATTAAGATTTAATGATAAAATATCATCAGTGCGCACGCACGCACGCACGCGCGCACACACACACATATATATATATATATATATATATATATATATATATATAATTGTAATAAACCTGTGCTATGCATAGTTTAAATTACTTAAGGTTAAATTTTATTTTCATTTTTATTCTATTTTATTATTTCATCTATTCTATCAAAATTATAAAAATTTTCAAACAATTACTTTGAGAAACATAAATGAACAATTACTTTAAAGCTTCATTAAAATTTTATGATTTTTATTATGCTAAACATATAAAATTTTGGTATTTTGAAACATTTTTACATAATTAAATTTAATATTTTAATGGATCTCATATGATATTTTTTTAACCTTTTTCTATATTTTAAATACCGAAAACATACTTATAAAGTCGTGCAATGTACCTATTTGTACATTTAAGGTTTTTTAAAAAGGATATAAAAAAAACACAAAAAAATTGAATTAAAAATGTGAGTCAAGCAAGCTCAAGTGCCCTGACACTTGTGAACTAGACTTTAGAAAGTGTCCTATCCAGATATGGTGGATTTTGTATTGAGGGTAAAAATAGAACTAATCTATCTTAATCTTATCATCTCCATATGAATATATATACTCTTTTTTTTTTTTTTTTATAAAAAAAGATATTTATAGAAAAAGGTAGTGCTAATCAGTTTAACCCAAAATCAATAATAGGATTACCTTAGTTTGAGTGATCAAAATATTATGCCAAAGTATTCAAAACTTTCAACATAGTGTTCAAGCCTTTGACTTGTCCATATAAATACAAAATTTGTATCTGCATATAAAATATTAATAATATTCAATTGAATATCTTGACTTGTTATTATTAGCACCTCTCTTTTTATTTTGAATACAAATTAGAACTCATAAACAAAAAATTTATGCTAAAAAAGTATATATTTTATTATGCTAAACATATTAAATAAGTACACACAAATAAATAAAGACTTGGTTGTTTAAATCAACTAACCTCTTTTGTATTATGTGATCTTCTTGGCTACAAGTTTATAATGTGAACTATTTACAATCCAACCTCAATCAAAATCAAAAGTCCTATTGAAAAATGAAGCAAACAATAATTAACAGTAGAAAAAAAAAGAAGAATAACAGAAGAAGAAGAAGAAAAAAAAAAAAAAGAGAACCAAAATCTTGTGTTTGTGTTAATAGAGAAGTAGACAGAGATATTACGTGGTTCGTCAATTAAATATAGTCACGTAATAATTTAGCTTGTATGGTTTAATTTTTATGGGTAAATTATATTTATATACTTTGTATTTAAGAATAATAATAATAATATTTATTTTATTTTTTAAAATATCACTGTACTTTTTTATATTTTTATTTTTATAATACTTAAATTCAAAAGTTAACTTTCGATAACTAAAAAAATTTCAAAAATTATTTTAACCGTAACAAACTGTGATATAGCATTGGCACACACATATGTGCAATTATTTTTAAAATTTTTTAAAAATTAAAAAGTAATTATTATATTAAAATTTTATAATTTTATCTTTTTAGCTAATAAATGATGTAATAGTTAAGTTGAAAGTAATTTTAGCACTGAAAAATATGTGACAGAGTTTCAAGATTTTTCCCAAGATCCCTTTATATATATATATATATATATAGATTATGTATATACATCACCTCAAATTTATAAAATACGGTTATATATACACAAGAAGATTCTTCAATCTTCACTATATAAGGTACAAAACATGCTCATCACTCGGCCAAGGCATCAAAGTGTTCCAATGGCCTGTATTTCAACTCCTATGTGCGCTGATGGCGATCGGATGGGTCGCCAAGTCCTAGAAAACAAGGAGAGCGAAAACCTCCAAAGCCTCGCCAAGAGGCTTCGGAGTTACAGACCCCCAATTTTGAACGATGAAATCGAGAAAGACGAAGATGGTGATCAGATAAACTCGTCAAATATTACAAGGATAGTACAGCTCGCGGCGGGTAAAGAGAGAAGAGCGGCCGTTTTGGTGTGCCTCTTTGAAGGCGCCGGCGGCGAATTGCGCATTATTCTTACCAAAAGATCGATGAATCTCTCCTCCCACCCGGGTAATGAGGTTTTTCCTGTGCATAAGTAGCAGAGTTCAGTCGTCATTTTGTTTTATTTTATTTTTGAATAAGTCTATTTACACTTATCATTTTCACGTATCCAAGCACAGCTGCTTGTTTAGACTCTCAATTCATTAATCGAGTCCTACAATTGTTTTTTATTTAAAAAACTATTGGGAAGTTTATTTGTATAAATAAATAAATTTATTTGTATAAATAGAACAAATAGATAAATTTATCGGTGTAAATAGATAAATTATAATTAGATAAATTTATTATTTTATTTTATTTACTATGTAAACAAATAAATTTCTGTTTACCACAGATAAATTTAAAATTTAAAAAGAGAAAAAAAAAACGAGAGGGAATAAAATCTAAATTTATCTGTTGCAAACAAAAGGGAAGTTTTTATTCTGGGCAAAAGAGAAGTTTAAATTTTCGAATATAATTTGTCTGTTGCAAACTAAAGTATTTTTTAATTTTTAAATATATTTTTATAATTGAATATATTTATTACGTAAAATTCGTCGCGTTTTTTATTTGTAAAAAAAATTAAATTGATTTGATAACTGTAACTAAATGATTGAACAACATTTGTTTTAAAAAAATTTAAATTATAATTTTTATTTATATTATTTATAAAAAAATATTATGTGATTATTTAACTAAAATTTTTATATGAATAACAAACTTATTAAATTTTACATAATAAATAGATCCGATCATAAAAAATATTTAAAAATTAAATTAAAAATATAAACAAAATTTAACTCCTTTGTGATAAACTTATTAAAAATATAAAATCATCCCATACTATAAATTATGAAATCATCCAAATTTATCTGTTTTCCCTCTGTTTCAAACTCTAAATTTATCGGTTTCAAACTCTAAATTTATCTAGAGAGAGAGAATTGGGTGGGTTCTAACTCTAAATTTGTATGTTGGGTTGTTTAAACTCTAAATCATCGCATACATGCAGAGTTGGGTTGTTCAAAGTCTAAATTTATCAGTTTGAATAATTTTTCTGTTTTGGTGGCAGATACATTTATTTGTTTGAAAAATTTATTTATTTGAAGATTTTATCTATTTGGTGTCAAATAAATAAATTTATCTGTTGTCAAATAGATAAATTTATCTATTTACTATTTCATGTCAAACAGATAAATTTATCTGTTTGAACAATTTTTCTATTTCAGTGACGGTTAAATTTATTTGTTTGAAAAATTTATCTATTTGAAGATGTTATCTATTTAGTGTCAAATAAATAAATTTATCTGTTTAAAAATTTTATTTATTTGGTGTCAAACAGAGAAATTTTTCCCTTTCACAAAATTTATCTGTTAGAAAGCATTTTTTATTGATTGAATAATATATTTACATGAAAAGTGTTTTTTTAATTTTTAAATATATTTTTATAATTGAATCCATTTATTACGTAGAACTCTTCGAGTTTCTAATTTGCAAAAAAAACTATATTGATTTGATAACTGTAACTAAGTGATTGAATAACATTTGTTTAAAAATTATTTTTTAAATTATAATTTTTATTTATATTATTTATAAAAGAATAATATGTGATTACTTAACTACAGTTATCGGGTCAACCTAAATTTTTATATAGATAACAAACTTATTGAATTTTACATAATAAATGAATCCAATTATAAAAAAATATTTAAAAATTAAATAAAAAATATGAACAAAATTTAACTCATTTGAAATTAACTTATTAAAAATATCAAATCATTACATACTAACTTATTGAATTTTTCTGTTTGTATAGCTATAAGCATGTAAACAGATAAATTTATCTGTCCTATGTATCTAGACGAATTTATTTATAATAGATAAATTTATCTATTTTGTATTTAAATAAATTTATTTTCAACAGATAAATTTATCTGTAAACTATAAATATTTATCTATAACAGATAAATTTATCTGTAATTAATCTTCATTAGACCTTTCACTAGTTTTTCAAATAAAAAACAGCTATGAAACCGACTTAATGAGTTTGCAGTCCAAACAAGCAGCTGTGTTTAGATTTGTGAAAATGATATGTTTAGGTAGATTTACTCTTTATTTTTGGTTAAATTTGTGCCGTTTTAGAACCTGTTTGGGTTTGCTTTTAATCCAATTTTTATCCTAAAAAAATTAACTTTTAAGTTACATTGTTTAGTTTAAAAAAAATTAATTAACTTTTTTTTATTTTTTAATACAAAGAAAAAATCAATTTCAAAACGCACTAACTTTTTTTCAAACAAAATTACTATAAACTCTTACGTAAAAAAGTCAAACGTACTTGCAAAATAAAATGTCAATATCCTAAACAATACAATTTAAAAGTCAAAAATAAAAATATTTTAGATACTTAATAAAAAATAAAAAAATTATTACAAAAAATTATTCTAAATAATCTTTTTTTTTTCTGAAAATGCTAAATCTCATAACCAGCCATACTTTTTAAACGTTTAATTTTTAATGTTTGGTTAGATATGCCGAAACTTTACGTTCAATAATTAAGTCTTCTGATAAACTTTTTGAACCTGTTTTGATTTTTTTGAACTCTTCAGAAAAAAAAAATCCAATTTTGAAAACAACTATTAATTTATAATCGTCTTCTTCTTATGATTTTAATTTTTAAGAAAAAGGATTTTTGAGAATTAGAGGAAGTACTTTTGCTATTTTTCAAAAGTGGGTTATTACAACACTTCATCAAACTTGTTTTGTGTAATTTCTAAAAATAAAAACAAAAACGACACTAAGGCCACGTTTGGAAACTTGGCTTAGTCTTTGTTTGGACTTTTTTTTAAAATATTTTTTTACTTAAAAGCTTCTTAAAAATTCTGCTTGTTTAGCCTTGTATCGTAATTAATTGGTCTTTTCCATATATTTTTAATTTATATCATAATTAATTGGTCTTTTTTACAAACAAGCCCAAAAGCTAAAAAACAACAAAAAAAAAAAAAAAGCCAAACACATGCTAAGATAAATTTTTGGGCTTGAAATGATTTTAAGCAAAAAATAGGGGTGTGCGCGGATTGGAACGGGCCGAATTGAAGAAGAATTTTCAATTAATTCACATTTTGCGAGTGATCATCTTTTCAACTTACCGACAACTCACTTATCATCAAAATTAGTAGTTGAGTTAAGTTTTTTTTTTTTCACAGTTTCAACTTGCGGTTTAGTGAGTTAAAAAATTATAAGATTTTAATAGTATTTTTCTTAAAATTTATCTCTAAAAATAAAAAACTATTGCAATCTTGTTTAAAAAATTATATTTAACACATCAAGTAAAAGGCTAACTAAAATAAAGAGTAGTAATTCAATAATAATAATAACATAATTAAATATATCTAATAATAATATTTACATTGTACGCTTGTTAACAAAAATATTAACAACATATGACTAAAGTAGTAATTAAAATTATGAGTATTAAAATTTGTTCCTCACGAATTATAAAAAACTTATATAAATATGAACATGTACATAAAGTTAAAATTCTGTCATATATAGAAACACGATAACTAATATATATATTTCAAACGAATTCGATTGGATTAACGACGGATTAAAAATATATAACCAGTAATCAATACACTCCTTATTTTTATTTATTTTTAACTTAATCCACTCACTCATATAACTTGTACATGTTGAGTTGGTTGGATCAAGTAACTAGATTGTTTGCATAGCTCATTCCAAAGAGCCAAAAATCTATTTGGGAGAGGTAAGGGGTGAAATTAAGCCAAAGACTTAAAAGTAATTTAAGTCAAAAGTAAAAAACTTAATTTTAAGTCAATTTAAAATTGATGGCCAAATGAAACCTAAATAAAACCGGATTTGATTTTGAAGTTTTTAACCTCTATCCACCACACGAACTGAAAAGATCATAGTTATATTATTTTTTTATTGAAAAAAGTCACTCATCTGAAACAAAAGAAAAATGCATTTTTATGTTTTTTAGGTTAAATTATATTTAATTTTTTTGAGATTTGGATTAAATACAGTTAATTCTACACATTTGAAAAATCATATCTTCCTCTCTTACAATTTAACGCCATTAACGGAGATGAGTTAAAAGACTAAATTATCCATTGATATTATGACGTAATATTTGTTGTTATCTGAATGGTTCGAGGTAAAAATAAGAACGGATCTAAGATTTGAATATAAAGGTGGTGAACTTATATACTAATATTTTTTTAAAAAAAATTATAAATTATAACCATAATTTTTATCAGCATAAAAAGATAAATATAATATCAAAACATATAATATAGAAAATGATGTCATTTGTGCATGAACTTAAAATAATGATTTAAACTATTTATTTTATAAATCTGGTAAAGAAAATTATTAATGTAAAAATTCAGCTTACTCATATATCAATATCAATAGATCCATGCATAAAGCTCATTTTGTTTGTAGAAATGAATGCATATATAGTTAACATTTTAATAAAAACAAGAAGGGAAAACAAAAAAACAAAAAAAATACCCTAAATAATTTTAAAAGTAAATTTGTTGGACATCCCAAATAATAAATTTGTTTGGACACAGGAGAAGTAGCACTGCCAGGTGGGAAGACAGAAGAAGGAGATGCAGATGACTCTGCAACTGCACTAAGAGAAGCCAAGGAAGAGATTGGGGTGGATCCTGCTCTTGTAGAAGTTGTTGCAAATCTAGAGCCTTTCATCTCCCTGGTCTCTATTTCTTTCTCTCTTTTTGGCACTTTACAATGGAAATAGAAAAAAAAGTAATTCAAATGATATATTACAAGGAGTTCGGTTACGTACACAGATGTGGATTATAGAATCAGACTAATTCAAATGAATATTAGGACTTTTGATACATACACAAACGTCAGTAATAAAATCGGACATATTCAGAGTTATATTGTGTAATAAAACTCACTTCTGGTAAGAAGAAGAATGTGAACCGAATTTACTCTCGCGTATGCACCTAGCATTTTCCATATTACAAGTATCTTAAAATGAGAAAGGCTAATGAAGTTAATTGGAAAAGGACCACACACACACACACACACACACACACACACAGGGTTGTTTGATGCTGCTTATCATTGGCATGTTTTGCCTTTTTTCTTTGTTGTAAGTTGTGTCTAAACTTTTATTAGAGATTTTTGTCCTAAATGGGTTAAATTTTTAAATTTTTTGTCTATTTTTGTGTTTTTTTGAACTTTTTTTTAACTTTGACTCTTTTTTTTTTTAACTTTTTAAAATTGTCTCGATGAAATTAGTTAAAAAAAATAAAAACTTTTTATCAAAATACAAAAAAGTTCACCAAAGAGTAAAATAAGCAACAAAAAAATGACTGATTTACTTATTTTAACTTATTTTTTTGTCCTTTCTATTTTTTTATATTTTAATTAATTATTTTCATTTTTTTGACTCCTCACAACGAAAAGAGTCAAAAAGTATAATAATTTTGCTAAACATTGAAAACAGTTCATGAAACACTAAAATAAACAAAATAAAATAATCAAATAAGCAAAAGTGCTTATTGACAAAAATAACGTTTAGAAACTAATTTTTGAAAAACTACACTTCAATGCTCTTAAGTTATTCTTTTTAATTAAATTTTATTAGATATTCAGTTTTTTTTGTATGAGAGTACAGGGCCAACAGAGAGGGAGAAGGGAGTTAAGAAGAACTCGAACTGCTGACCGGATGAGTAATCTATAAAACTAAGGTCACTAAGCTGCCAAACACCTCGTATATTCAGTTTAAACAAACACTCACAATCCAAAATAGAATTGTTTGATGCTAGGTGTAGGAAATGGGATTCAATTGTCTTATTTGATTATTTTAAAATAGATTGGATTAATAGTCCCTTCTAGAACTAGTAATTTCATCAAAATAGGGTATTACTAATATCCGCCAAATGTAGTTATTAGTAATCAAATCCACTTGGGTTGATAATACAATGATTATTACCCTTATATGTTTTCATAGTTTCAATAGATTTGAAAATTGTGTATTTATTTAATGTGGGGAAAAATTAAAAAAATTTATAAATTTTATCCAATTTTATGTGTAAAGATCAAATAAGTTATAATTTAATTTATTATCTAATCCGAAACATATCAAACATGAAAAAAGTAGTTCGACTTTATTACTAATTCGATCTCAATTCTACTTCATTATTAATTTCTTCTCATAATTAATTTCACTCAATTTACACTGATATTAAACAAGTCGCACGTAACATTGGTTACAATAGTATTGTGGAAGTAACTAATAATTTTCCTAACTAATAACTTTCTTGAATTGGACTTCACGTTTAAGGTATAGTATGTTGTGTTTTGCAGCACCAAATTGTGGTGGTGCCAGTGGTGGGAGTATTATCCAGAATTGAGGACTTCAAGCCTGCGCTTAATGCCGATGAAGTTGATGCCATTTTCGATACCCCTTTGGAGATGTTTCTCAAGGTGAAGGTCGCATTTCCATGTCTTGATTTAATAATGTTAATGGCGACTAATTTAGTATATAAAATTAATTTATTAACATATGCGTTACAATTTATATATTGATGCAAAATTTGATCACGGTATATAATATTATTAGTGTTGTTTATATGATAGGAATACTTTTTCGTCATGCCTTATTTTTATGTGGAAGAGCATGAATAACATCAAAGGGAACAAGTTTTCATACAAAAATGCCTCAAACATATTTAGCTTTCGTTTGGCTGTCGGCTTTAAGTTGGCTTTTTGACTTTTAGCTTAAAGCCTAAAAAGTTAAAAAAAATTATTTTTCAACTTTCAACTTTTAGTCTATTTGCTTTTACATTTTTTTGACTTTTTTCATATTAATTTTTAATTTTATTTTTTTACATACAAAATTATACAAATTCTAACCAAACAATCATATCACAGCTTATTTATTTAGACTAAAAAGCAACCATAAAATTTACATTGAGCTTTTCTAACTTTTCTAGTTGCTCAAAAATCAATATTTTTTCAATCAAATAAATTTTTTAATTTTTTAACTTAAAATGACTTAAAAGCCAAATAAAATTGACTAAAACCCACCCAAGTTGGCACAACACTTAACAGCTGGCAAGATGCTAGTCACAAGGAAATAAGAAAAATATCAGCAGAGAAGCTACGAGAGCCATACATTTGGTCCTATAGATCTTGAGAAACTCTCTACAAATGGCATCTTTTTATTCAACTTTGAATTTATAAGAGTATCTCAAACTATATTTTTTATAATTTATCAAAGTGATTATCTAAAATAGCTCAAAGTTATTTTAGAGAATAACTTTTTTTTTCACAACTCCAATTATATTTTCTATTTTAAGGAGTCATAATATTTTTAATATTTAATATCTAATAAAATTATCAAGAATAGCCAGATTATGTATATATATATATATAAACTATTAAGAACAAATTAAAAAATCAAAAAGAAAAAAGAATTTTAAAGCATCAAAATCCTTCAAACTCATAATCAGAGCACCAAAATCCTTTAAATTCATATGCAAATCTCAGCAAAATTTGGATACTACTCAAATCCTTCAAAATTTTAATAAAATCCTTCAAACCCATAATCAGAGCACCAAAATCCTTTAAATCCATATGCAAATCTCAGCAAAATTTGGATACTACCCAAATCCTTCAACCCGTTGAATGCTCCTTCATCCAAATGAAAAACCAGAAAAAGGAAGATGAAGAAGACACCAGCAGAAGATGAAAAAGAAGGCTCCCCAAATATTTTGGTCGCTCGCCACAAATGGAGAGCGAGATTTCTAAAAGCTGAAGTGGCGAGGATGAAAGGAAGGCCATTAGAGTACTGATTTTGCAAAATTCTTGCTAGAATAACGAAAGAGTTGAAAATGACGAGACGGTTGGAGACGCTTTAACACTATGCAGCCCAAAACGTCTTCAATCAAGAAAGCAAACCCTAAACTACATGCTTTGGGCCAAAATGCTGCTCGAACCTTTACAAGCTCTGTGATATTCTCCCAATCCACCCCTTTACCACAAAAATGAACTCATTTCTAGCCAATCAAATGGACTATACTTTTATGTTGTGCCCAATAAAATTAAATAATATAAGAGAAAAAAGTAATGCATAGTTCAATGGCGACTCCAAAAATATTTTTTTAAAGAAAGATAGTTAGTTAATTCAAACATTTTATATATCAAAAATAAAATAAACTTAATATATTAATATGTTTGCTTTCACACGAAAAACTTGTAAATAAATAAACTTTTACAATTATCCCCGACAACTTATCATGTTTTAGAACTGTTTCATAATAAGCTTATTATCAATACTATCAAATATTTTTTTTTCAATGTAATAATTTGGTTGAGTGTTTAAGTATTTAGTTAGAATGTTCAAATATTTGGTTAAATATTCAATCATTTTAACAAGGTGTTTAAGTTTTTAAATTGCCATTACAAATACAAAAATCTGTATATACATATAGCATAATAAAAGTTTTAGGGTGTACAGTTGAATACCCAAACTTATATATGGAACTGCCCCTAACGTAGGTCCCACATAGCGAATGAGATTATATATATATATATATATATATATATAGATGATTAAGATATGGGTTTACTGTTTTCGTTTGAGCTGGCTGGATAGTTCGGGGTGTCTTCTATGTATGCCTACACAAAAATGAGGTGAGATAACTCCTGGCTAATTTTACTGGTAAACCCTCCGATAATAAAGTCAGACAATAATTTTATAGAGGGAGATTGAGAGAGTAATCTAACAAAGTTTTTGCTAGTAAACAAATGTGCATACATTTGTCTTGTGGTTTGAAGGTTATTTATAAGTAGAAATATACTTGACTTGCCTTTGTACTCTGACTTGACCTGAGCAGATCGGGTTGTCTTCTCTCTAACCAAGACACACTTGTCTCCTTGATTGTGGCTTGTCACTACTATCACCCTTTCATGTCTCACTCAAAGTTTCTTTTATCATGTCAGGGGTCCACATGCCCTTAAGCCCATTTTGAGATAGGTTAATCTTCCATAATATTTAGGTTCCAAGATTGGTTCAACTATTTCTGTCTTCTTATCATGAGCACCAACTCTTGATAAGGGTATCACGAGCACAGATCTCAATGCATCGGCCCCGAGCTCGGCTTTCAAAATCTTCCAACTTGTTGCTCGGATTGGGGATGTTCGGTTAAATCTCTAGGTGCGATGCTCAGCTAGCCTATGCGAGGCTTATGACTTGCAACTTTGGCCATAGGCCCTCGAGTGTTCGGTATTACTCATCTTTGTGCTCGGCCGTCCAAACCTCGAGCGAGCATCTCAATGTACTAAGATGTCGACCAATAGGCCCAGAGTATTGTACGATGCTCCATGTGGATGTCAAGTGTCTCTGTTCAGAATTTATGTTAAAATCAAACAAAATATAAGATATGATCAGTTGAAGAGTTATTTTTTAACTATTGAATAAATAGAAAAGATAATAACGAAGGGAGAACAAATAATTTCTTGGTGATGGTGAGATAAATAAATCTATCAATACTAAACTATTAATTAGCCCTATGTATAGAGGCGTAATAATCAAATACGACGAATTAAACGTGAGACTACCAATATGAAGAGATAAATTCTAAAAATATGGGTCTCACATTTTTTTAATACAATCTAATCCTTCTCTTAATTCATCAAAACAAACACGACAATAATTTTTTTGTAATTCCAAGCGCACAAACACTTTTATATGTGAGGCTATTTAGTGTAATTGAACTTACAATTATAGATCATAGATGAGAAGACATGACTATAACTTTAAGCACAAATTACCAGAGTTTGTTATGGTTTTAAGCTTGTATTTTTAAATAGTGTAATTTGTGTTTGTTGATTTAATATAAAACAAAAAACAACTTACAAACGAAGGATAATTCTAAATGCACACGCATTTTTGCTTTAAACACCCACACGTACAACATTGTGTACAAGATGAGATGTTCAAAAAGAAAGTGTATCTCCATTAAGAATTACCCAAAGATAAAAAGCTATAATCAGATTTGTTTGGATATTTTTTTCAAGTTTTTACTGAACTACAAATTAAAAGCTATAAATTAAGCTGAAGCAAACACCGACTATATACATATATTATGTTATTGAAGTATTCATGATGAATTGGGAATGACAGGAAGAAAGCCACAGGTGCGAGGAGAGGGAATGGAGGAGCTGGATGTACACGCGCCATCTCTTCGACTTTGAATCGGAGCAAGGAGATTTTCTGATTGGGGGCTTGACCGCCAGCATTCTTATCCGAACAGCCTCGCTCATCTATCAGCGCTCTCCCCCTTTCACGCATTGTCTTCCTGATTTTCAACAGCTGCACAAGACACTTAATCTTGTGGATCTCAGCGGCAGAGCTACCATTTTTGGATTGGAGGAGCCAATATGACTTGGGAGCTATTAAGTGGTGTTTATAATGGTTAAAATTAATAGTTTATAGATTACGGTTTGTAGTAGATATTATTAGTACTTGGTAAAGATTATAATTTATAGTTAAAATGAAAAAAAAATAATTATAATTTATAACACAGCCGATCTTAAATTTTATAGGACTTAAAATGAATTTCTAAAATAGAAATTCTTCAAAATTTGTACAAATAAAAATCTAAAAATTAAAATCAACTTAAGAACTAATTATAACAAAAAAGATAAAACCATAGAAATTAATAATTTTTATTACATTAATTCAAAATTATAATTTAAATACAATTCTTCTTGTATTTTTTGTTAGAAAAGTACTAGTTAAACTTGTATAATCTAGCTCATTCATTGTATCTTTCTCAATAAAAAAGATGGTTAGTCCATTCAATTTTTCTTGTGACATGATCAATTAAAGATAAGTTTTGTTCAACTTTAATTTTGAAAAAAAAAAATTTATGAAGGTAATTGTAACCGGTATAGTTAAAAAAATTCTATAAGTAATCCATGTATTCGGAAAATAATCTTTCATTACTTTTGAATAATTGAGCAATTTCAAGTAATTTTTTTATTTCTTTTGATAAATAAACTTTAGTACTTTCAATTCTAAAAACAAATCTTTCAACACTTTCTCCTGTTTAAATGCTATAAAATATTTTAAAGCACTAAAAATTAACTTAAATTTTGAGGTCTTAAGCTACGGCTTTAATGGCCTAGCCTCAAGGCCGGCTCTGACTGCACCTTCAACAGTGTCTTGGCACGCTCTTATTTGCTCTCAGTCGTAATATATATTTTTATTTAAATTTATTATTTTAGTCCAATGGCTGCAATTTTTTTATTTTGAATATTATCTTATACTTCTTATCTGAAATTAACTAACGGTTTAATATATATTCTTGCACTTATTATTATGTAAAAATCATTTAAGCCGTAAATAATTTTTTTATCATTATTAGTATATTAATTTTAATTTTTTTCTAACACTGGAAACACCATATGACCACATTCCTATCCACTAATTAACATGGTCCGGGACGCTGACTTCTTATATACTTATACCCGCGAAGTAATTATTAGTCTTGAAGTAACATGTAGCATTATTTATGTGGTATTTTTATTTAATAACGTAATAGAAAACACTCTGTATGAAACAATGTGGACCCACTCTTGTTGGGTAAATAAGAAACAAATATGACCCACTTAATGTGTATTAAATATTTTTATTTGTCAAGAACACTATGTGTCATTGTCTACGTAGTACCTTAAAAGCATTTAATAATTTGCCAAACTCGTAGGCCGAGGCTTGTTTGGATAGTTGAAATTTTTATTGATAGAATATCCCACATTTATTTCACAATTTATGAAGTATATATCTTTTCTCCACGGGGAGATTAACCCTAATAAAATCCACACCGTCAAACTTCCCTATATATTATCTATCTCTTTTTAAATTGTCAAGAAAGATTAGCATTCAATTAGAAAGAATCTAAAGTGGATTTCTATGGGGAGAAGAGGAGGGAGAAAGAAACTACATCTAGTAAGTTGGGACAAGGTTTTAACTAGCATGGATAACGAGGCTTGGGTGTGGCACTAGTACGAGCAAAGAATACAGTACTAGTATGAAAATGGTGGTGGAGATTTGAATCCAAAAAGCAAGCTCTGCGGGGAAAGGTGATTTGCTCTAAGTATGGTTTGCGTATGGAAGAATGACTACCAAGTATGAAAAGGAGGTCAAAAACTTTTGCAATATGGAAGGTGATTGTCGATCTTGGTGAGTTTAAAAACCAAGCACCAAGGAGCATTCTTACAAAAACCTTTTAGTTAATAGTGGGAGATGAAAAATAGATAAGTTTATAGCTGAATACATGGATTGGAGACAAAGTTCTAAAGGAATTTTTTGACAGGTTATACAATATTGTAACCCAGAAAGGAATATCTCTTCATTCAGTACCATCCATGGTGAATCAAGATAGAATAGGGGAATCAAACAGGCCAAGGGAGAATGTTGTGAAGAAGTCTTTTTGATTGGGAGAAGAAACAATGGCAATCAATCCTAAACCGGGTGGTGAATCAAATTGTGAGTTCTGATAAAAACAATAAATTGCTCTGGAAGGGATAAAACGATAACGATGTGTGTTTCTTAACAAAATTCTCTCTCAAAGAATACGAAGAGGGTAAAGAAGAGCTTCTAGAGAATGTTTGCACTATATGAAGACAACTAGTACCACTAAAATGCTATATGAAGACAACTAGTACCCACTAAAATGCTAAAATTTCAATTAGAAGGCTCTATTAAGGAGAATCGAAATTAAACACATACTGGCCAAGCGAAAAATTTTATCACATGTAAATAGAATGAGATGGGTTTTATGCGGAGGAGAGGAAGAAACGGTGGAACATCTTATGATTTTATGCCCTTTCGCATGAAAAACTTAAAATTAACTGAAAGTTTTTTTGCCAAACACCCATATGTGTATTCAATACTCTTCCAAGAAATTACTGATATCTAATCTAGTTCAAGATTTTTCCTTTTTCTTTTATAATTTATTTGATTCTTTAATTGTAGCCAATCATAAGAATCTAAACCTCAGTTCCTCAACCCTTTCAGTTCACCCAACACTTACCTGAAATTTTAGAGAGCCAAAGAGGGACCGTTTCAACATGCAAACAAACGCATATCAAACAGACTTTGCAGCGTTGGGACAGGGGCGCTGCTTAGGAAGCACGAATGCGAATATATTTTTATTAAAAATCATTGTGCAAAAAAGAATAATCACAGATAAACTAAAGAGACAAATTTTACGTGGTTCAACAATTTACTTGCATTTACGAATGTTAAAATTCAATATATGGAGAAACGATTACAAATAACTCAAACTCTCATTAATTATCTCTCTCAAACAACTTACACACACTAATTATATAAGACCACATTCATATTTGTAAGAGAGAAACAGAGATCTAAGCAAATTCAACTTGTGTTAAACAAGTTCAAAATTAATCAAACTTGTGCAAATTTAGATCCTTCAGAACTCTTCAAAAAATCAAATAAATGTGGATAAAATTTAGTAACCATGATAGACTAAAAGTCTATCTCAACTTAAATAAAATTTGAGCCAAAATTTTTAACAAAAATATATTTTTCAGAAGTAACATAACATAAAATTGAATACACAAAAATAATAAATCACAAAAAATATAATAAAGAGAAAAAGATAGGTCATGTGAAATTGAAAAGTCGTACAGACATTATCCTAAAACCGATCGATATTTCTCATGTGAATTGTTCAAACTAAATATATCGATTGCAAGATATAATCTAGATAGCACACAAGCCTTTTTTTCATTTTTTATTTTTCGTCCAATGTTTACGTCGGTTATAAAAATATGAACGAGTTACGAACCAAAATTGCCTCTAAGAACATCTCCAACAACATTTTCTAAAATAGCAAGCAAAAGTATAAAATAAAATATTTAGCTAACCACTTTTTTACCCATTCATTCTAACCACACTACTCTCAATTTTAGCAAACAATTTAAGCCAACCTTAACAGAATTTTAAAATCAATTAAAATTTTTATTTTGTAATATTTTTCTAATATTCTGCTGTATTTAAAAATTTCAAAAATTGTAGGATTTTTAATTTTTTAGAAAAAATATTCTATTTTAATATTTTAATTTCTCTTTTCTTTGTTTTTTTTTAATTTTTTTTTGAAGAATACAAAAAGAACCTTCAAGAGGAGAGGAGGAGAGTCTTCCCTGATCGTCTTCTTTCTCTTTGCTGCAAGCAAAAACAGGTCTCCTTGGAGAGAGTTCAGGGTCGGTAACGAGGTTTTAGGCGCTCAAACCAAATTTTTTATTTGGGGCCTCATAAATTTATATGAACAAATTTTTTTTTAAAAAAAAAATTAATTTCTTAATTTTTTTTAATGAAAATTCAACAAGATTTTTGTTTAGATGTTATTCTTGTTTTTTTTAGTCTTTTTATTTATATTTTGTTAGAAATACAAAAATTTGAAAATTTTTAATAACTTGTATTGTTTGATACTTAATAACTTGTGTATTTAAAGTTTTTTTTTTTAGAATTGCTATTTGGTCAAAAAAAGAGACAAGATTTATGATTTTTTTTATAATCAAATAATCATTTTATATTTGAAAAGTAAAAAAAATTACAAGTCATAGAATTTTTAAAAAATAAAATAATTTTATCAACTATCAATGAAGATTTATTCTCTTCACATTTTCATTCAATAATACTTCTACAAATAATTCATAAATTTAAGAAAGAACAATTTAATATTTTTAAGTAATTTAGCATTTTTACAAAAAAATTCATTTTTCTAAATAATTTTTTTGAAGGACTAAATCTAATTTGAGCTATCTACTAATAAAATAATTTTATATTGAGTTCGGTATTTAAATGACTAACTTAAGTAAATTTTGATAAAGTTGAAATCAAAATAATTAAAAAAATTTTATTTAATTGAGGCTAAATTTTAAAAAAATTTAAACTTAGTGTAAAAAATTTATCTAAGTTGAGGCATATTTTTAAATAAAATTCGGGGCTTAGGCAGCCGCCTTGCCAGCCTATGCTCAGCCGGCCATAAGAGAGTTTTGAATAGCGAGCGAAATAAGCTAGCTAGTTAACATTTATACAAATTTTTATTTAAAAAACCTCCAATTAAGTTATCACCATTAATTTTGTATTAGAATAGTAATAAATATAATTTATTTATATGGTTGTTATAGTATTGAATTGGTTATATAAATATTTTTATAACGGCTAATATGATGAATAGATTACTAATAACGATCTATTTATACTTATAGCGAATAATAACAATTACATAAATAATTTATATTTTCAAACTCTAATTAAATAATAATTTTTTTAATATTTGATTTTTATTAAAAAAGTTTCCGTGTTCTTCCATAATCTCCATATATCTAAACCGTATCCAAAATTTAAAATAATAAAATAATAATTATTAAATATTTATTTAGCATATTAAATATGTATTGATTGTATTAATACCTAATCATATTCGATGCTTTTCTTCTAATATGTTTAGTTTTTTAGGAAAAAAAAGAATAAAAAAGTTTAAGTGTTTAGGATAATTTTTTATAACAATTTTTTTGTTTTTTTGTTTTATTTTAAAATATCTAATATATTCTTATTTTTTTATTTTTAAATTATAATGTTTAAAATATTGGCACGGTTAAGTTTATGTATTTAGTGTATTTAGGAAAAAATTTTATAGTAATTTTTTTGTTTTTTTACTTTTTTGCTTTGTACTAAAATATCTAATATATTTTTATTTTTTATTTTTAAGTTGTAGTATTTTAAATATTTACACCATGTTTTTAAATTTTTTTTGTAAGGAGTATTAATTTTTTAAATTGAGAGTATTATAGTAATTTTAATTTTAAAAAGTTAAAACATTTGAGATATGTATAGATTTTTTCAAAATTAAAAGATAAAATAAATTAATTAGTTTTTTTTGGAAAATTAAACAGGGCCGTTGTCATTCATGACCCAATTAAGTAATTTGCTTTATGCACAGAAAATTCAACGTCCAGACCCCAAGCAGCTTGGAGACTTGGGACCACATAGACAAAGACATGAATCCCAATGGAGCCAACCATAATCAAAAAGCCATGTCTGTTCTGCGTTTACTTGACTTGAGATCTTGACTACTTTGGCGCAGAATCTTGCAGAATCTCCCGTTCTCAACCGAGGTTGAGTTTCAAATTTCAACATAAGCAGCAACTTTTGTGTCTGAACAGTGAGAAAGGGATCAAAACTTCGAAGCAAGGAATGGCGAATGCATCGGTGGCGGTGGTGGTTCCGCTGGCATACAGAAACAACTCTGCCGCGGTGCCCGACTGGCTAAACAAGGGAGACAACGCATGGCAAATGGTCTCGGCGGCACTGGTGGGAATGCAAGGCATGCCTGGGCTAGCCATTCTCTACGCAGGCCTCGTCAAGAAGAAATGGGCGCTCAACTCCGCCTTCATGGCTCTCTACGCCTTTGCCGCCGTGATGCCCTGCTGGGTTCTGTGGGCTTACAAGATGTCCTTCGGCCACCGCCTCCTCCCTTTCTTGGGAAAACCCGGCCTTGCCGTTTCCCAAGACTTTCTGATGCCGCGAGCGCTTCTCCCTTCAACACGCTATGTAGACGGGGTTTATGAAACTCCGGCCAATCAGCCGTGGTACCCAACATCCACCATGGTTTTCTTCCAGTTTGCCTTTGCTGCTGTGACTGTCGTACTCGTTGCCGGGTCTTTATTGGCACGGATGAACATTAAAGCTTGGATGGTCTTCGTTCCTCTGTGGATCACATTTTCCTATAGTGTGGGAGCTTTCAGTATATGGGGCGGAGGCTTCCTCTTCCAATGGGGAGTCATGGATTATTCAGGCGGCTATGTTGTTCATCTAGCCTCCGGTGCCGCCGGATTCACAGCTGCATATTGGGTGAGAAATCAGAAACAACGACAAGAAGAATAATGCGCACACAGATTCAATTCACATGTTTTATTCAAAATTTATACTAAGTTCACAGCTAAGATAACTTTAATATAAGATGAGTCAATACAATACAAACATACAAAATTCAAACTTAAAGCTACGAATATAAATATCCAAAACTGAGTTAGAAGCCAAAATAGATCAGAAAAAAAATTCTTACTTCCCAATATATTTTGCACGAATCATGGGTCGAACCAAGAGATTAACAAGACTCTACACGCGTAACGCACGCTCTGAATTGCTTCATGAATTAAGCATTTTAGCATCCCTTCGATACAAGTATGTTCATTTTGTTTCTCTTTTCTGAAGGTGGGACCAAGATTGATGGAGGACAGGCAAGAGTTCCCACCAAACAATCTCTTACTAGCATTGACCGGAGCTGGAATTCTGTGGATGGGCTGGACAGGTTTCAACGGAGGCGATCCCTTTGCAGCTAATGTGGATTCCTCCCTTGCAGTTCTCAACACACACATATGTGCAGCAACCAGTCTCCTTGTCTGGACTTGCTGGGATGTTCTGTTCTTCAAGAAACCATCGGTGATCGGAGCAATTCAGGGAATCATTACCGGGTTGGTCTGTATCACTCCCGGCGCAGGTGAGATGAAATGAAAACCCCTCTAATTGAAAAACCCAGTTCTCAAATTCTTGATTTCTCTCTTCATTTCTCACTCCCAAAGTTAATCTTTTGACCCAGGTATTGTGCAGGGATGGGCTGCGCTGCTAATGGGAATAGCTTCCGGAACTATTCCATGGTTCACCATGATGAGCTTGAGCAAAAAACTACCATTGTTGCAGTATGTAGACGACACTCTTGGTGTCCTCCACACTCACGCGGTTTCTGGAACCCTAGGCGGAGCCCTGACAGGACTCTTTGCTCATCCGGACCTCTGTAGCTTGTTTCTGGCGGTACCAGATTCGAAAGGAGCTTTCTACGGCAGAAAAGGAGGAGTGCAATTCCTCAAACAGTTGGTGGGCGCGGGTTTTGTAATAGGCTGGAACGTAGTCACAACGTCAATCATTCTGCTGGTTATTAGGGTAGTGATACCTCTTCGGATGTCTGAGGAAGAGCTCAAGATCGGGGACGATGCGGCTCATGGAGAAGAAGCATATGCTCTCGCAGGCCAAGGTCAGAGGGAAGAATTTACACAGAATGGAAGAATTCAACTTCATGTTGAGAGCCAAATTCCCTGAGTTTGAGCTGGGTTCCAATTTCTCACATATGTCTGATTCATCTGATTAAGGGATATATAATTTTATTTAATTAGTAACTTTATGAAATTAGTAATAAATAAATTATTATTATTATATTTTTTAAATATTATATATTTTATATTGTGTGAAATTAATTATTTAAGCATAATTCTTCTATTAATTATTAAATTTAAATAAAATATATAATTTTATAAAATATATAATTTTATAAAATATCTAATCTCATTTGCCAAAATCTTTAGAAATGCTTCTCCTTTCATGTGACGGGGATTCACGCAATTTGCTGACTTCACGTAAAATGATGTGTTTAAATAGGTGCACTGAGAAAATTTTGAAAAAAATAAGAAAGCCAAAAGTAATAAAGGTTTGTTCTACAATAGCAGTAGGTGAGGCACATGTGGGATAGCTTTTTATATGTTTTTTTTTGTTTTTTATTGAAAATTCTTATGTTATTTTAAATGATGATATTTTTAAAAAAAATTTATTTTAAAAAAATAACATAATAAAATGATAAAATAAATGACCAAAAAATAAAAAAAATTAGCTAAGAGAAAAAAAAACACTATGATTTTATATGATTTTTTTGTCTTTAATAAACTTTTTAAAAAATAATGATATTTTTAAATTTGTTTTATTATAGTGAATCGAGAAAGTAAAAAAATTATTTTAAAAAAATCAAAAAAATTCATAAAAGACAAAAAAAAGCCTAAGTTCTTTTTGTGTATTTATTCTAGGCGTTTTATTATTTAATTTGTTTTTTTTCCTAATTTTTCTAGTTACTGTGACTAGATAAATTTAAAAAAATATGTTCATTTGGATTAAATGTGAAAAAAAATTATTTAAAGAGAAGAAAAAGGTATAAAAACTTGGTGAGTAATTTTTTTTGAGACTTTAATAATTTTTTTATCAAGATTTTTTACTTTAAAATTTTTTAATGATAAAAGGAATTTAAGAAGTATATTTATTTATGTTAGTGTTGAAAAATGTTACATTAAACGCAAAAAAGCTAGGCAGCCCAATCTGGTATGAAACATCTAATCTGGAGAATGAACAATGGCAAAGCCTACAAGACTTTGAAAACAAGCCAAGGATTTCAAGTATTAACCCAATCCAGAACGCACACAACCTTCAAAATAGAGCATTTCCCCAAAGATTGTGAATGCATGCAGGTGCTCGCCTAGAAAGTTCAATTGGTTTTGAACTCTTACCAAATTTAGATAAACACAGAAGCATCCATAAAAACAGCTAAATACTAAGGTACCAAATCTTTAAATCTAATTAATCAAAGTCTGTTTTAAATTAACCATATTTTGAGATTTTCAAACACTATAAAGAACATCACCACTTATAAGCTTTGCCCTATAATCCATTCTCAAACCAATAGTTCAAAAGCAAGGCGGAGATGTCTTGAAGTATGGTAGGTTGTTTCCGCCAGAAGGCCGTGGATGTTCCAAATCCTGTAGTCGAAAATCAACTGATAAAAATCTGCATTGAGAGGGAATTAAATCCAAATACAAAGTACTTGTTGTCTATCACCAATTCAAAAGCTTCTTTGCAGCAAGATTGTTCGCTTGGTGCCGTGCAGTTCTACCCCAAATCGGTTCAACTCCAGCTCTCGAGGGTCAGTGTCGAATGAATGAGAATCCCCCTACTGTCTCAAACGCAATGTCTGATTTCTCCAACTTAAGAACCTACTCTATTTGATTGGTCTAAAGCGAACGAACCCACTCCTTCATTAGATAGTTTCAACAGAGACAATGGCCCAATGGTTATTCTCTTTTAACCAACAAACGAATCAGGTCGTTCTCCCTCTGAATCAAGCAAACCCACTCCTAATTCTAACCTCTGAATCAAGCAAACCCACTCCTAATTCTAATGGATGATTCTAGTGGAATCAATGCCCACAATGGTCATTCTCTGTCGTCAGGAAACGAACACACTCCTTCCATGGATCGTTCCAATGGAATCAACGACCTTGGCAATCATTCAACTCTAGAACCCAGTCTTTATGATTTCAGCAGAATCAATGACCCTTGCGATCATTCTCGTTCCAACAAACAAACCTGGGCATAGTTATAGCAGTCACAAAGCTCCCATGAATTTGACAAAATGAGAGACTAACAAAGAAGGGGGGAAAGAGAAGCAAAGTTATGTCCAATTCATTCCATGATATCACACAGAGTAAGAACATTCCAGAACATTACAAAAACCAAGCATAACAAAACAAATCAAAAGTGAGCATGGCTACCCTCCTTGCTCAATTCGCTGAACTGCCTTGGCAAGCGTCATTTCCAAGTCAATCTCCCCAGTTGAAGGATCCACCAACGGGCCACGTACCCGTGCAGCAAGAGTGCTTTTCTCCCTCTCAAGCCGGGAAAGGGTATCACGTAACTCGTGGATCCGACTCTCCACTTGTGCCAGGTTTGCTTGAGCATTGCGAATGTTAAGAATCTCCAGCAGGGGCCCTTCTATCCAATCAATTCGGAGCCCCATCTTGCAGTCATTTACCAAACGACGAATCTCAAAAATCCCGTCGTTGGTAACTCCGCCAACAGTCCGATCCTCAAGAAAGTTGAGGATCCTATCAAGGCCTGACAAAAAGTAGAATGCAAAGCAAGTACTCAGCTCAGGAACGCGAAGAAAAGTCTCGGGCCTACGCTGAAAAATTGGAAGCAGCCGTTCCTGCACATCAACCCCAACCAAGCTCAAAATCTGTTCAGGATTCAAAACCGTTTCATTCCCAGATGGATCAATGACTCGTACCAGCCCATCAGCCCTGATGATTGTCAGCCCATCTCTCACTTCCCGATCTGCGATGGTACCCTGCCCTTGGGACCAACTACAAGCAAGGGGCAAATCTCGGTTAGCAGGCGCTATTTGCACCCCATTGGTGCCAACTACAAGAACGAGTTGATCTGGGGTAACATCAAAATCGTGTTTGGCCACTCCACCCGAGGATTCAAATTCCCCTTCACTCTCCTTTCCTTCATCAGCCGCTGCTGAAATCTCGACACCAGAGCTGCGATCTGAACCGTCACCTGACACCACTCGAGATATCCATGCCCCTGAATCAGATTCTGGAGCAACCAGCAAACTACTAGTCCGCCCCAGTGCTTCTTGAATCATCCCAAGGGGAGATGCACTGTGGCATCCCATTCCAGAGTCAAAAGTCTCACATTTGGTTGTTACCGAGACAGTCTTGCTGCTGTTCCCAAACGGATTTATGTTTTTTCCCCTTAGAAAGTCCACTGAGTCCACCAAACTCTGAACACGACGCACCTGTTCAGCAAGTCACAAGTCGATAAAAAACTTCATTAACAAGATACAAAATTTGAGGGTATTTTGTAACTATATAACTTGTACTCCTATCACCTTAAGACCTCAATTTATGAATGCATGATCAATCTAATATGAAACCTGCAGCAGAAGCCAAGTTATAACTAAGGTACACTGCGCAAATGGTATATATTTAAGAAAACAAATATATCCTTTATGCCCTATACAAAAAATTATGGATGGATAGATTTCACATCTCGCCACTTTATGCAACCAAAAAGCCAGGGAAGGCAAAATAAATCCTCAGGTAAAATAGAACGAGGTGCCTCGTGCTGACGTTTGGATTTTGGGAAGGCATACCAGAGAGATAGGTTTTTTTTCATCAAATTTAACTAAAGGGGGACAACATGCACGTCTACCCAACTCCTCTCTTGTTATAAGCATTACTTATCAAACTTTCTTACTTTACCAAGTGGAAATTCCGAAATTCTTTAAAGCATGCTTCCATACCAAAATTGTTTATCTAAGTATAGTGTTGGCTTTATATGCCAATAGGCAAAACCCTCTTGACAATGATTCACAAGTGGACAAGGAGCTAAAGAATATAATAGATTGAATAAATTATCATGAGAGAAAAATATAACATACAAGCAGCCCTGGCTCATGTGGAAAATGGAGGAGTTAGAATAGGGTCCTTCGGTTCAAATTACCAAGTTAGAAGGCACAATTGAAGAAGCAATCAAATTTCAAAATAGAATAAGAACTAAGATTTCAACAAGGCAATTGACAGAGGGCACTTAACGGACACAAAGTCAAAAAATTAATGATTCAAGGACATTGATGCTTTTAAACATCTTATATTAGGAATGGATATTGGCAAAGTCTAATAGAGATTGAAATAAGCTAAGGATTTCAAATATGAAACCCATTCCAGAAAGCCCATAACCCTAAAAAAAAATCTTTCTCAGAAAGAGCAATTCCCCAACCTTGTGAATGCATGTAGGTGCACGTCTAGAAGGTCTATTTGTTTTGAACTTTTATTAGGTTTAGATAACAAAGAAGCATCAATAAGAAGAAAAAAGAAAAGGCTGCATGCTAAAGGTACCAAATATTTTAAACCTAATTAACCAAGGAATCTAATTTAATTAACCATATTTTGAGATGCTGAATCACTATAAAGAATATCAGCTCTTGTAAGTTTTTCCCTATAATTCATTCTTGAATCCATTATTCAGACAGATACCAAGAGTAGAAGCAAATACTTATGGCTTTTGACATTTAAGTCAAATAGAAAAACTATATGTGCTACTTTTGCATCAGTATTGCCTAAGCATGAATGCTTCCCTTTTGAAATACCGCAAATTATAGGCATCAAATGAACTCCTGATTAGTATTCTACAGCTAAAAGTCTTTGTTCACTCGTATCTACTTGTTAGAAAGGTGAGCTTCAACACAATGGAAGGAAAAAACAAATACTAATATGGGCAAATGTTGTGGGTTTTCTTTCAATGCTAAGCACGAAGCCTTCTCATGTTTTCTCCACCTCCAAAATTATACAGAAATAGAATGACTAAAAATCAACAAATCATACCCCATTTTCATACATCTAATGACCCACAAAATGGAATCCACTAGGCGGAGGATCACAATTTTTTTTTCCACTACCATGCAATCTGCCAACTTTCACATAAACTAGTAAATAAAATCTGAACATCATCAGGCGTATCGATACATGAGCATTGAGGGGGAATGGGCCAAAAGAGAGGAATCCGGGTAGGATAGGGGAGTTGGGCCGAGCTCCGACCCGATAGGCCGAGACCTCGACCTAATGGGCTAGTAAGTGCCCAGTGAAGAGCTGGAAGTCCGGTCCATACGAAAGACAGCGTGGGCCGAGCAAGGTACGACCGATGAGTAGTGCGAGCTCGGGTACGAATGTCGCATTAAATGTGATGTGACCGGAAAAGGTACAATATTTAATACAATATGACACGACAGGACGAGCATTAAATGCGATTAGACAGAATGCTTTTCACTCATCGAGTGCTCTATAAGCCTCGGGTGAAACATTTATTACATGGATCTCGGCCCAAAGGACGGGTCAAGGTAATAGTATTTATGGCAATGTGATAGCAAACGATCCGTCACCACCGCTAATACAGCGTCAGGGGTGACAGGAGTATTTTGCAGGTATGCATGTCAGATAAATTAATCATGAGAGTTGAAGAGTGAGGGAGGGTATCCTCCACCATAAAAGGGGAAAACTCAAAGACCAAAAGGTAGACAACAAAAGACCTAGAAAAAGCTCTGTCAATTCGTTTTTCTATCAGTTTCTTCATGCTTGAACACTCTTTCTAACTTCATTATCGGAGGGGCTGCCGGCAAGTTGCCGCCGGCTAGTTCACGTTTGTTCATTCTTGCAGGTGCTGATCCGTTGACAGGATCGATCAGGCTGGGTTCAACCCATCAAATAAATTTAATTTACGGGACTCTCCCATACAAGCATGATTCAATCTAGAATTAAATTGTTAAACTTGTACAAAGGGTAGTACCAATCTAAACCTCAATTGGATTCCCTCTTTAATATTGACACGCCTAAGAACAAATCTAATAGCCAAATATTATACATGAGACAAGCATTATCAACATTATGGAGAAAAGAGAAAAGAGAAAAGAGAAATAATAACAGCAACCTTAGTGCTACTGAACACCAACCTCAAGCTTTCGCTGAACTTTTTCTTCTCCATCAGCCTCAATGCCATCCAATTTCAGCACCTGCCTCATTAACAATTCGACTAAAGCAGTAAATTCCTTCTCTTCAATTGTAATCCCATTATACACAATTGTTTCCAGAGCAGCCACCTATAAAAGAATAAATCTGAATGAGTCTCCAAAGCCGGGCCTATACAGTGTTAGTGGATAAAAAGGGCCCACCCGTTCTTCAAGCTTATCAACCTCTGCTCTGACTTCAGCAATGGCACTCAACACCTTACTGCTTTTCACCTCCTCAAGCTTTGTCACTTTGCTTTTGCCTTCCAGATCAGCCATCTGTAAACAAAAGAACCGGAATGAGTCCCCACAGTACATAGGTAAATAAAGCAGAAGTATATAAAAAAAGGATCTACCTCTTCTGCAAGCTTATCAACCTCTGCTCTGGCTTCAGACAATGGCTGGACGGATATGTGCTTGATAATTCACTTGAAATTCCCCAATCACGTTGATTTGCACATATCGATATCGCCAAAAGATTCTTAACCATCAACCTCAAGACTTAACAAAACCAAACAATAATAATAAGGCGTCAATCAAGCAACTAATGGACATGCAATATTAACGTGGAAAACACCAAGACGGGGAGAAAAACCATGTGACCAAGCTCCGTCAAGAATCAAGCACTAGGAGACCAATGGTTACAAGAGATCTTACAAACAACTGTTGAATTCACAACCTATAGATGTAAGCCTACTCTTACCGAATTTACACACATTAAACCCGTGCTTGAGACACCACCGAAATCCTCCACGGGCTTTAACTCCTCGAAATTCACTGAAGAGTGCCATGACAAACTTGAAGACGTAGACGATAAACTTGATGATTCCCTAGTCAAGCTTAAAAAATCCAAAGATCTGCCATATAATCACCAAGCAAAGATCTCTCTTTTGAAGACTTCTAGGGAGAGAGTTGGTGAAAGGTTGTATGCTGCAAGATACTCAAAAAGTCTGATATAGAAATATCCTGCCAACAAACCCGATCGATCAATCGATCTGTTCACCGACGATCGGTCATCGATCGATGACCCATATTTACCCATATCAACCGGTGAAGCAGCCTTGCAGCATCCTGTTCTGCGCCTGTATCAAATACCTTACAGAAAGTCTTTGAACTCTTCACGGCTTACCCATCCATGACTAAGGGGATCCAGCGAGAGACAGAATACATGGAAGCAAGTCGAATTACAGGTAAATTGAATTTCAAGATTACAATTTGAATCGTGCGTGTTTTTCAAATGGATTGCCAAACTAATCTAGGATCTCAATCCTAAAATGATCTTCACCTCTTCACGCTTCCTCCCTTCGTTATCAAAGCAAGCATAAAGAACCTCCACAAAGCTTTGTTGCATTGAGGACAATACACCATATCCCCCATCACAATCAAATTATATATAAATATAAGTAAACACAAACATATATACAACGGTCAAATAGAGAACAACGAACACAAAATGAAGTTGATTAAACAAATGGAACACAAAAAGAATTGAACTTCATACGAGAAAGCCCTCATTACAAAGCAGTTTACCAAGAGGAGAAAGAAAAATACGCAGAAAGAACCAACTTTGGCTCCACTCAATGAATTAAAAAAAAAAACATAAACAAATTAATCTCACCCATTAAACATGATGTCAAAAGCAGCAATCCCTACTTGAATAGGATCCCCAAAGGGCCAAAAACCCCTCTCGAATTCGATTCTTTCATTTCAGAAAACTATCGGAGTTGGTACGGGCGATTTTAGCGAACAGGAAGCTAAAAAATTCTCGCGGAAGAAATGGAATTGCAAGGATTTTGGGTGGTGACTGGTGACCACTGTGAGTAAAGCAAATAATAATGAGGGTTTGAGGGAAGGACAGGTTATGGTGGAGTTCTTACTTTGAAACAATCATTGAGGGCCTACAAGAGGAGTCCAGTTCAGAGATACTTTTTCATCAGTCTTTTGTTTTTGCCTTTTTCGTCCTCTTCCCACCCTTAATATACTTATCTTTGTTTTTGTGTTTTTTTTAAAGCTTTTGGCTTAAAATTTAAAAAAAAAAAAAAATTTATTTTCTAACATTCAGTTTTTAACTTATTTATTTTTAGATTTTTTTAACTTTTTTTATAATAATTTTTAATTTAACTCTTTTATAATTTTCAAAAAAGCTCATTTTTTAACCCTTAACTTTTATTCTTTTTGAAATTTTATATTTAGTTTATTTGATTTTTTTTTGGCTTAAAAGCTACTATTTTTCTATCCAAATGAACTTTTTAACTTAAAGTGGTATAAAGCTAAAAAAAAACCAACTTAAAGCCCAAGTTACCAAACGAATACTAAGTTTTTTTTTCTTTTTGCTTAAAATTCAGAAAGTCAAAAAGTCTTGTTTGGCGTCTCAAAGGTTTTTAATCTTTTAACTTTTTTACTTTTTTCACATAAATTATTTATATATTTTTAAAAAATATCAAAACTTTTATTATATGCATTTATTTTTATCTAAAATATAAAAATTATAAAATTATATAAAATAATTTTTCAAAAATTATAACGACTTTAAGTCAAAGTTTGTCTTCTGGTCTAAAATCATTTTAAACTAAGCTTCTTAGCTTATTAACTTTTGGGTTAATTTAAGTCGTTTACCAA
>JAOTRH010438304.1:0-33621 GCA_034768845.1 Heliamphora exappendiculata | reverse complement strand
ATAATAATAAAAAACCAACCAAAATAACAGATTAGATATTAAAATAGAGAGAAGTTCAGACTAGCCTGCTTGGTGGTCAAGGAACACGGAACTGCGCCCTCTTTAGGAACAATCCACGCCCTTCTGCACTGGGTTGTCCAGACTATCCAAGCTTCCCACCCCCCCCCCCCCAAAGAAAAACGACCTTCAAGCCCACTTAGGTGCAAAAATGTGAAACTCACGAACCAAAAGTTGCCCAACACAAATAGCTTTGTAAAATATAAGCTCAAAGCAAAAATGACGAATTTACAAAGTGAGATGTTTTTTGAGCAATATGAGTGCACTGATTTTATTACTACAATTGCGAAGAGGAAGGAAAATTTTCTTATGTAAAGCAGACGCAAAGAGAGAGAATTTTTTCAGAGACAGCAAGTCGTTGGCATGCTTGCTCTAAAAGAGGGTCTGCCCCTTATTAAAGCACCAGGTACCCTTGCCTGTGCAGCAGGATCAGTATATTAATTCCCTCATCTTTTCTTATCTTCTCTTCTCTTTTTTTTTTTCTCTCTTTTATTGAAGCAACCATCCTTCTTCAATAAAGGAGATAATAGTGGGATGGGTTTAACCATTTCCAAGGATCTAAGGATTAAAAAAGAATACAAAATAAATAAAATAAATTTGTAAATTGTAAATAACAATCCCCACACAAAATTCAAAATTTTATAAGTGTTGTTTATGATGCAATGGGTATTGGTGTCTTCCAAATTTGCACCTACACTTGGCAAGTTTAGTTTGAAGGTGCTGTAGTGAACACGGTCTTGAAGTAGGTCCTTGATATCAAACATACGCTTACCACACACACGGTATGGGCAATTACAACGGTTTTTGAACAATTTTGCGCATTAGATAGTTATGTGCACGTATCAAGTTTCTACAAGTGTCTTTAGAGAATAGACCAATTTCCCACCGAATTGACTAACCTCGTACAATCCTACCTTGGATACATTAATAATAAGCTCTTCCTTAACACCGTCACAATATTGAGCACTATCACTATAGGAATGGCACCGAGGAATTCTCCACTAATAATTTTGTCTTTTCCTTACAGCTTCGTTAATCTAATTCATGAGATCTCCAATGACATAGGTTGAGTGCCCACGGAAGTGACTAATTTATGAGCTTCAGTCCCATTCTCCTTCGATGACCCTGACTAGCATGTGCATTAATCCTTTAGTTAACAGGTCTGCTATATTCTTTTCAGACCTCAAAAAGTCGTGTGCAACCACTCCTTCAGAAAGAAAAAATGTTTAACTGAGTTATGCCTCATCCTGATGTATCTCTTTCTCTCAATGAACTTCGCTTTTTTACCTTTACCCATGGTAGCTTGATTATCACAATGCATAGTGAGAGGAAGTATAAGACTATCAGATAAAGGTACATCAATCAGTAAGTTCCTTAGCCATTTGACTTTGGTGCAAGTCAAATCTAAAGCAATAAATGTAGCTTTCATGGTAGAATTGGATATAATATCCTGCTTACATGATTTCCAAATAATTGCACCACTACCTAAAACAAATACATAACCACCGATAACCATAGTTTCATCATAATTATAGATCCAATTAGTATTAGTAAATCCTTCTAACCATGGGATATCATTTTAAGAAAATAACCAAACCAAACCAAATTAAACTAAGCCTTTGTCCTAATCAATTGGACTACATGAATCTTTTTTCGTCATTCTACTATGTTAAAAGCCATATCTTTGGTTAATTTTAATATATTCATATTTTTCTTTAATACGGCATTCCATATCAATTTAGATTTACTCATCTCCCTAGTGTTTTTATTACTCGTGATCTTATTGTTTTTTCTAACTACTGCATCAACTAGTTTACGTTGTATGTGTCTAAACCACCTTAATCTATTTTCTCTCAACCTGTCCTCAATTGGTGCAACCTCTACCATTTCACGAATCTTTTCATTCATAATTTTATCTTTTCTAGTTTTACCACACATCTAACTTAACATTCTCATCTCCGCAATACTCATCTTATTTATGTGATCTTTCTTAGTAACCCAACATTCTATCCCATATAAAATTATTGGTCTAATAACTGTCCTGTAAAAATTTTCTTTAATCTTGTAGGTATTCGTCGATCACATAAAACTCCGAAAGCACTCCTCCACTTAAGCCAACCAACCTTAATTCTATAAGTTACATCATTTGCATCATCTCTATCTTTGTTAATAATCGAACCTAGATAACGAGAATATTCTCTCTTAGGTATCTCTTGGTTTTGGATCTTTACTTTTTCACTATTTATACTCCTATTACTACTAAAATTATATTCCACATATTCAGTTTTGTTTCTACTTATTCGACACCCTTTTAATTCCAAAACTTCTCTCCACATTTCTAACTTAGCATTAACCCCACTCCTAGTCTCATCCACTAATAAGACAATATCATCAGCAAACAACATACACCATGGGACCTCAACCTGAATATGTTTAGTCAATTTATCCATAACTACGGCAAAGAGATAAGGACTCAAAGCCGATCCTTAATGTAATTCTATTGTAATTGATAATTCACTTGTTTTTTCTTCCAGGTGATCTAATTGTCGTAGTAACTCTATCATACACGCCTCTTTTCACATCAATGTAACCCTTTGTCACTCCCTTTATCTCCAACGCTCACCATATGATATTTTCAAGCACTCTATCATAAGCTTTTCTAAGTGTATAAAAATCATATGAAGATCTCTTTTCTTTTCTCTATGCTTCTCTATTAATCTCCTTAGTAAATAGATTACTTCCATAGTTGATCTATCAAGCATAAAATCAAATTGATTCTGTGACACTGTTGTTTTTTGCCTTAGACGATGTTCAATCACTCTTTCCTATAATTTCATCGTATGACTCGTCAATTTAATACCTCTATAGTTATTACAATTTTGAATATCTCATTTATTTTTATATATAAGTACTAGAATACTCTTTCTCCACTCTTCGGGTATTTTCCTAATTATTATGATTTTATTAAATAACTTTGTTAACCAAGACACTCCCACTTCGCCTAGGCATTTTCACACCACCACAGGGATACCATCTGGTCCTAAAACTTTTCCTGATTTCATTTTCTTCATTGTAGTTTCCACTTCAAACTTCTTTATTCTACGATAGAACCTATATTCTTAGTTTCATCTGAGTTATCAGATTCTTTTCCTTTAAATCTTTCTACTTATTTTTCGTTTAATAATTTCTCAAAATAGGTTTTTCACATTTTCTTAATCTCCTCGTCATTTACTAACACCCTTGAATTCTCGCTTTTTATACATTTAACTTGAGTAAAATCTCTTGTTTTCCTTTCTCTCCACTTAGCGAGTTTGTAGATGTTCTTTTCTCCATCTTTACTATCTAATTAGCATAAAAATCATCATAAGTTTTCAATTTCGCATTTCTAACAATTCTCTTAACGTCCTTACAAGCTTGTTTATAACTCCTAAAACTGTCATCATTTCTATCATTTTGCTACCTTTTAAAACATTCCATCTTTACTTTTACTATAGCTTAGACCTCGTCATTCTACCAAGTTTCTTTAGTTATAGAGCATTTTCCTTTTGACTCTCCAAGAACTTTTTTCGATATTTTTTTAATATATTATGCTATTGTACTCCAAATAATATTTGTATCTTCTTCTAAATTCTTCTAAATCCCACCTTACTTCTTTATACATTTTGTCCTTAAAAATCTTCAGTTTCTCACCTTTAAGATTTCACCATCTAGTTCGTGGAATTTTAATATTTCTTCGTGCTTTATATTGCCCTTTTATGTGAATATCTAGTAACATAAGTCTATGTTGTCATGTTAAACTCTATCCAAGAATGACTTGCAATCTTTACATATTAGGCGGTCCATGTTCCTAGTAACGAAATAATCTATTTTACTTTCATGAGACCCATTCTTAAAGGTTATTAGGTGCTCTTCTCTCTTTTAAAGAAAGTTGTTGGTTAATATAAGATCAAATGCTACTGCAAAATCTAATATCCCTTCTCCAGCCTCATTTCCATCACCAAAACCAAATCCCCTATAAACCTTCTCATATATTTGTCTCTTGTTTCCTACGTGCCCATTGAAATCTCTATCTATAATGATATCTTCTCTCTTATTGATATTTCTTGAACCATTTTATCCATTTGATCCCAAAATTTCCCTTTAATATGGTCATCCAACCTTACCTAAGGTGCATAGGCACTAATCACATTAATTATGATTTCTCCAATCACAAGTTTAAGTAGAATTATCCTATCTCTATTTTGCGTGACTGTTACTAAATTATCTTGAAGGTGTTTAGCTACTATTATTCCTATACCATTTCTATGTCTCTCTTTCCCAGTATAACAGACTTTATTCTATGTTTTATCTATTTCTTTTGATTTCTCCCTTACCCATTTAGTCTCTTATAAGCATGCTATGCTAATTTTTCTTCTAAACATAGTATCAACTAATTCCATTATTTTACTTGTTAAAGTTCCTATATTCCAAGTTGCTAATCTAAGCCTATGGTCCCGGGTTAACTTCTTTACCTGCGCTCGTCCAGGGAAGTGCAGGAAACCTTGCTCACTTTTCACCACACCAGGGCGTCGGTGTGGCGCCCCTTGCTCATTTTTCAAAACACCCAAAGACAGGCCCAACATGTCGCTGAAGGGGGATGCCCTAGCATTGACACATAAATTTATTGGATTCATGTTCATAGAGATCTGACAAGTTTTTTTGTGTTGGCCGTATTAAGAAAATATATGAATTTATTAAAACTAACTAAAAATATGGTCCTTAACATAACAGAATAGGTAAAAAAAATTGATGTAGCCGACCCCAATTGATTGAGACAAATACTTAGTTTGGTTTGCGTTTGGTTTTTTATTTTTATTGTTATTATTATTGAACTGTCTATTTTGTTTGAATTTGGTCTCTTAAAATTGAAATGTCTAGCTTGTATTTTCTACAATATGTGCCAACTTGTAAATCAGAATTTGCAAATTCAAGTTGTTTTTCAAGATGTTTTTCTTCAATATTCAAGGGCATGAAAAGATCATCAAAGGTGTAATCATCAAGTTTTTTTTTAACATTCTACCAATTTCAGACCATGAAGAAGGCAATTCTTTAATAAGGGATGCTACAAAAAAATGTATCAGTCCGGTCCATTCCTTCTCTTTCATGGTCATGAAGAATATTTTGAAATTCATGAGCATGTTCCATTACTGACTTCCTTGAACCAAAAAAACCCACCAAAAGTGAAACTCACAAACCAAAAATTGTCCAACACTCATAACTTAGTAAAATATAAAACTCAATATGAATATGTAAAATATAAAACTCAATACGAAAATGAAGAACTTAGAAAGTAAGAGATGTTTTAGAGCAATATGAGTGCATTGGTTTTTTTAATACAATAGCAAAGACACAAGAAATGTTTCTTCTACAAAGCGCGCGCGCACGCACACACAGAGAATCTTTTTTTCGAAGAGATGGTTGTTGGTGCACTTGCACTAAAAGAGAGTCAGCTCCCTTATAAAGCACCAAGGTACTCTTGCCCTTAGTTTGAGGATCTTTCTATTGGGGTGACGAATCCGCACTCCAAAGTAAAACTATTATAAGAAACTCGCTCCCAACTAAGATAGAACCCCTCAAACATATAAATCCCAAAGAAACAAAAGAAAAGCTACGAAGAGAAAATCTCTATAATTCATAAGATTATACAAAAAAATTAACTCAGATGTACTCTAGTACTTTATATTTACATAATGTATATTTAAGGAAGCATAATTATCCCCCTTTACCTCATTATATATCTAGGTTATATCCCATCATAGCACATTGAATATAACATATTTGACTTACAGCTTTGGATCCACATCCAGCCCAGTCAATCAACAAAGAAGTGAAGTAAGCCTTAAAATTCAACCAAGAAAAAACAGCAGTAAGGACATTACATCTGACCCTTACAGTGATTTTCTGCATGCATTCCAAGAATCGAAAATATCAGGTAAGGCTCGAAGTTGCAAATCGAAAAATCAAGGCCACCAAATCCAAAACAATTCAAAACTAGAAAAGAGGTTTCATAAGGCTTCAAAATATTTCAAGAAATACCATAAGAAAGACAAGATGGTGACGAGTTGAGAGGTGTGAACATTCATACTAATGTTGATGTCGTCCAAATGAGGACATGGCACATCGTGATCACTTCGCATAATGTTCTGGGTTATATGATATGTTCTAAAGTTAGACCGGATTGCTCTAATACCAAGATAAAAGTGCAAGGAACTGAGAACTTAGGATTAGAGAAAAGAGAGGAGAGAGCAATATAACAATAATGTTTCTTTCGCATCCAAGGAATACAACTTTTGGGGGGGAAATTCAGCATTTTCAGGCATTTGGTTACTTGTAATATGTTTTGCACAAATCATTTCCCAGTGAAAAAAAGAATCGAGTTGAGACAATGCAGCAATCAACAAGAATTCTTCCCTAATTTCCTTTGACACTGGAGCGCATTGTAACACCCCGACCCTTCACATGGTAACGATATTATCCGTTTTGAGCAAAGCCATCACAGTTTTATTTTTCCCAGTAGGTCACCCATTCTTACATTATTCCAATGTGAGCACGCTTAACTGTGGAATTTTGCTAAGATTTCTACCGCTTGAGAAAAGACCTCGTTGCTATGTAAGGGTTCAAGGTTTTTCCTTTATAGCTTAGGAACTCCCTCTCCCTTTCCGATGTGGAATACCAAGATATCGCAATCAACCCTCCTTAGGGCTGCACGTCCCTGTACAGTAGTCTGCCAGCTCCGGTAACCTGCCAATCCTTATCAATCTGCCCACTCAGTAGCCCACCCACATAACACGTGAAATGATAGGGGCCCACACTCGGAGATAGGGAGAGTTGACTCTGTTACCACTTGTAACACCCCAACCCTTCATATGGTAATGATATTGTCCGTTTTGGGTAAAGTCCTCACGGTTTTGTTCTTTTCAAGAAATCACCAATCCTTACATTACTCCAGCATGAGCACGCTTAACTGCGGAGTTCTGCTAGGGTATCTATCACCTGGGAAAAGGCCTCGCTGCTATGTAGGGGTCCAAGATTTTTTCTTTATAGCCCAAGAACTCCCTCTCCCTTTCCGACGTGGGATACCAAAATATCACACGCATACCAAGATAGAGATTCAAGGCAAAAGCTCACACACAATACAGTTTTTAATTAAGAATTAAAGATTGTCTCATTGTTTGCCTTGCAACTAAAGCCACAGAGGTTTGGTTCTACCTTCACTTCATACTAGAACACAATGAACACGTGAATTAAGATCTGGATTTTAGAAAACTATACGCTTCTGCATGGTTACCAAAAACAACAATGCTATGTCATGGAACCTACGGATCAGGGTAGACTATAAGAGGCTATAATCTACAAACACATGCATAGAAATTTTTGGCTTTTGTTTGTCTAGTTATGATATTTTCCAAAGTGCAGCCAGCAACCTCCGGTCATGGTTCTGTAATATGAAGCATCACTCATCTAAACTACAGCCTGCAACCACTGGTCATGGTTCTGTAATATGAAGCATCACTCATCTAAACTACAAGTGCGATCTTAAATATCTAAGTACGTTCCAATTTATCAAATATGCAACGCACAATATGCATCTTCACAAATACATGCAATTGAGCCCGGTACAAGGAGAAAAAACTCACAAGAGACCGAAACAAAACACTAGTGGAATAATGAGATTCTAGAGTTGCTTGAGCATTGTGAAACACACCAAAACATAGCAGTTAGCACCAGTAACTCGTGTCCATACAAATCTTAAGTATCTATAAATATCTTTCCAATTGTTTTGATAGAAAATATAGAGAGTGGTATTTTATTATATTAATCAATATCATTATTAGTGATATAGTAATAATAGTATTAGTAATATCGAGGTATTATATGAATATAGCAACATTACTATGTTAATACTATTCTCTAAGTAAACTTTTAGACTTTGTTTTGTTGAAACATTGCATACTTTTAGAATTAAATTTGCATGTCTTTAATGAAATTGAGTTACCTAACAATACTTAAAAATTCTTGATCCTTGGCCCATTACAATCATTGAACACATTTTATTTTCATTTCCATCGAAACGGCCAAAAGGTTTTTGTTTCCTAAAGAACCCAAACGAAACTAGGTCCCGTTTGGTAACGTTTACAATTTTCTGCCTTTCATTTACAATAAACAAAAATATATTTTCGTTTATTTAAAAAACAAAAACAAAAAACACGTTTGACAAATATATATTTTTGTAAAATTTTATTTTGAAACAATAGTCGAAGGAAGCCATCAACTGGAAGGGAGTTGACCAAGAGCACTATCGGAGGTGAGGAGATAACTATGGTAGCCGAATGTAGTGATAAGCGATAGCTGCCGGAAGTGATTCAACGAAAGTGACCGATAGTTGTTAGGTTGGAGAGTTCAGAGGTAGAAGAGTTCGTAAAGATGGTCGCCAACGATCAAAGGTAGTGTATGGAGGTAGGTAAAGGCGCTAAAAATGATGGTCGCAAGTGGTAATGACAATGGTGGCGGCAACAGAGGGTGGAGGAGGCGACCGGCGACCGGTGACCGAAGGTGGTGGCCGGTAGAGAAGCTTGTGAGTGGTGATGCGACTATTGGGGGTGGTGGCAACTTGTAAAGAGAGCTGGTGGATGGAGGTGACAACCGTTTGTGGAGGTGGTAGGTGAAGCTGGCAGCCGTTGGTTGGAGGGGGTGGGTGGATGCAGTGGCTGATGAGTAGAAGTAGTGGCCAAAGGTAGTGGAATAATAGTGATTACCAACAGTGGGTAAATGTGGCAATCAATGGGGGATGGTGGTGGTGACCAATGAGACAGGTGACGGGAGGTAGTGGCGGAGGCCAAAGCTATTTGCTGGTGATGGTAATAAGAGACAGGGATGGTCAGAAATAATAAAGGAGGAGAAAAAAATTACAAAACAAGTGAAAATACATTTTTTTTGGTTTACACGAATTTAGTAAATTTTAAAAATTGTTTACATTTTTTGAAAACAAAAATAATAATCAAAGGTATTTTTGTTTACATTAAACATAAAAATAGAAAACATTAAACATAAACACTCTACTAAATGAGGCCAGTTGATTATCAAATTTTCAATGTTTTCTCTTAAACAAAACGAAACGAAACACATGGGAACAGACAGACACGCAACAAAACGCACCAAAACAGTCGTAAACATATTGAAATACTTCAAAGCATATCAGAACAATGAGTTGTTTATACACTTATCAAGAATATTTGGCAATATTCATTTTTATTCACCTCTTTTTTAGAGAGAGAGAGAGAGAGTGTGTGTGATTTGAGAATAACAAAATAATATTAAATTTGTTGTAGAATCTTAAAAATCAAAAGGAGAATATGAGATATAGCAAGGAGAAAATAAAACAAGCATGATTACAACACTTATTCTCTTTCTTTGTTTTTTTTGTGTACCTGTTTTTTTTCTTTGTTATTGCGAATTACGTTTTTTCTAGAGATTGTTTGTGATATCTTTTTGTTTCCTTTTAATCTCTCTACTACTAGTCTACTACCATTATTAATTTTCTTATGTTTGTTTCCTTTAATTAAGCATTACATAATATTATCTAGTAATGAAATATTTTACATACTTTCCATAAGTATTTGGTATTAACATATTTTATATAAGTATTTGGTAGTAACATTAATCTAATTCTATTGCAGTTTTATATAATCTGATACACAAAATGAATGCATAGCCCTTAAACAAGTTCAATTGCAAAGTTGTTAGCCTTAGAAATGCATAACATGTATTTTAGTTCTTATTTCCAAAAGTTCCATAGCGTTTTCAATTTTTTTCTCTGCTTCCATCATGTTTCCAAAACGTTTCTGAAAAGTCGCTGTTTCCAAGCCAAACAAACGATCTACCGAAACAAAATTTTGATCCTTGGTTACAATAAATAAATTAGAGAAGCATCACCTGCTCTCTGGACAATTCCTCTTTCCACTGGTTCTTATATTTCTGGAATAACAGCATAAGAATACTTTGCAAATCAAGAGACAGATCAGGTGGAAACAGCTTCAAAATATCATCACCAGTGAAGTTCTCATGTACACATTTTCTAATAAGCAAACGAAGGCATGCCAAAACCTACAGTCAAAATTTGTATATTATTCATATGCCAAAGCTGCTAAAACAAAGAAAAAAAGAAAAGAAATGAAGTTCATAAAAGGAGTACAGAACTTGTCTGTTTACATGTGCCCAAGGGAAATAGGCCACAAAAGGGGTAGCCATCCCCGCGACCTGTATAAAGGCAGGATTCAATCCAAATTCCTTCGTGTTATTATTAAGAAACACATAAACTACCAGCTGAAGTAGATAGCATCTTCTCCTTAATACAATTCACCTTTTCCACCAAAAGAAAAAAAAAACATTTATAGAAGGAAATCCACGTTACTCGAAAATAATATTAAAACCCAAACACCCAAACCCACACCCACCCTAACCCCCCACCCAAAAAGAAGAAAAAATAAATATATATAAAAAAAAAGAAATCTCTGTAAGAAAGAAGGCACCGTTCAAGGAAATTACAGTAATTGGAGAGTATTTGGAGAGTATGTGGCCAATGTATATTCACATACATATATCTATATATATACGCAGGAGTCAGTAATTGTGTTAACTTGCAACTAGACCATTTGACATCTTCAACAAACCTCCTTTTCTTCTCTCAAAACTACTCTAAGCAACAGAACTGAACCGAGCCAATCAGATTTTGTTGGTTTTCTTATTATCTTGTCAGTTAGGTTTTCATAGAGAAAAACCTATCTTGATTTTTAGTTCAGTCCCGGTTTTAGAATTTATCAAAACCGATACCAACCAAACCAACTGATATATGGCATATTATGCATATTAATATGTTCTATCCATGATATAAAATTCTCCTCTCAGGGAAACAGACAAGTGACCCAACAATCACTTCTCTTCCCCTTTTCTCAATTTTTTATTAGTTTCTCACTTCTCTCTCCTTTCATATCAAAACAATAAAAAAAACTGTATAATTTCGGCTTACCTACAATGAGGGATAGCCATCTATGTATATTGACGGAATAAATTTACAAAAGGAATTAAAAATCTACAATATAAAAAAGAAATAAAATAAAAAATAACATAACCATAAATAAGAAATCCTAATCTCCTAAAAGATATTATTTCCAACACTACCCCTCAAGTTGAGACAAAGATACCAATCAAATCAACTTGACAATTGAAAACTTGAGCAGAGATTGTCCCATTGGACAGGCTTAGGATCGGTCTCCAGAGGTAGCTTTTTAGTTTCCAAAAACCAAACTAGGTTTTAGAACAACGATACTGAAACAACAACGATAGCCACAAAAAAAAAGAACAATGCTACCGGAAAGACATAGGTAGCCCCCAAAAACAAGAACAATACTACCGGAACAATATCGGTAGCCACCAAAAATAAGAATGCTACCGGAACAATATCGGTAGCCCCCAAAAACAAGAATAATACTACCGAAACAACATCAGTGGCCCCAAAAAATAAGAACAATGCTACCAAAAGAACAACAGTAGCCCTCAACAAGGTACAGAGCAGCAAAACCGAGAATAACACTACCGAAAAAAAACGTTTTCCCCAAAACCAAAAACAAGATATGCAGTCAATACCAAAACCAATACCAAGGTCGGAATAAATTAGCCTCCAAGGAAACCAATACCAATACAGATCTGGAACCTAAGAACCAAAACCAACAATTACGGGGCACAAAAAAAAAAGAACTAGTGAGCGACGGAAAAGAAAACCAAGAGATCAATGACGGAAAGGAAGAAAGACAGTGGCAGCAAGGAAAAACGAACGAGCAATGGAAGTGAAGAAAAACCAGCGTTGGCGGTGTAGCGACGGTGATGAAGAAAGAGAATCAATGGCGGCGACAGCGGTGCAGGGAAAAACAGATGGTGGCGACTACAGCAGTGAGGAGGTTGACCAGACTCTCCTTAGGGAACTCGAGGAGATGGATTTTAGATAACAGCAACTCAATCCTCTCTCCGTTAGCCTCTTCTCTAGCTACACTGAGAATGTCCTTCAAATCATCAACGTCATCAGTGGAAGGACAGGTGTTGCCTCCCAACAGTGCTAGCAAATACGCAGCGATTACTTTCACTTAGATTTGGATCCAGGGAAACAAGATTTGGAGAATGGCTTTGACTGCAAGAGACGGCTCCTAGGTTTTTTTCCCCTCATATTTTGGCTCTGATACCAGAAAGAATAAAAAAATTGTATAATTTCGACTTATCTACAATGAGAGATAGCCGTCTATTTCTATTAATGAAATAAGTTTACAAAAGGAATTAAAAGTTTACAATATGGAAAAGAAATAAAATCAAAGATAACATAACCATAAATAAGAAATTCTAATCTCCTAAAATATATTATTTCCAACAATATCATGGATCAAACAGGAATCTCTCTTTGACTTCTTGTCTCTTCATATGCTTATTCTTCTTTATCATTTAATTGCGTTGCTCCTGCGTAACTCTTCTCTCTCTCTTTTCATGAATTGCTCTCTATCAAATATCATGTGTTCCTCTCTCTCTCTCTCTCTCTCTCTCTCTCTCTCTCTCCACCTTTGTAATATCTATTTATTTCAGTGATTATTCCGTGGTCCCAGACCACCACATCATTTTTTTGTCTCATCCCATCATAGCCTGCCACATCGAAAAAAGTGGGACTCAATGACCCACCTTTTCACATTCTCGAGGAAGTTTTTCACTTCTCAACAAGGTGGGTCCTAAGTAGGTGGGACCTTTGGACTCACTTTCTTCGACGCGGTCGACCGTACGTATTCAAGACGAAGGATGACGTGGTGATCCCAAACCCCCAAATAATTGTTCTTCCTCTTCATTTTCTTTGATCTTTTCTTATTAATTTATTCCCCGTAAGTTGTAAGGACCCATCCTTCTCCTTCGAGTCTTCAATGTTTCCTCTCTTTCTCTCTCACACTACCATTACAGGCCGTAAACAGCCATCTCTCTCCCTTGACTTTTCGAAGTTTCCTCTCTCACTCCACCACATCATACCATAACCTCTTCATTTCTCTTCACAAACTCCAATATCTGATATCAAAATGATATATCCTCTTTGATATGGATCTGTATTTTGTGGAGTGTTCTCTCTTTCATGTCGAAGATGTTAAGGGAAATGGGTTTGTCCTCTTCACAATGTACAAAAGCGATAGAATTGATGGTGGCGATGGATGTCATGGAGCTGTGGCATCAGACAGTAGTTATGAAAATTGGTTTCTTTTATCAATCTTCATGCTTGAAGTTTCCATCATATTTGTGTTTCTGACAGGCACATATTTCTATTGGTGCTCAATCTAGACACTTCGGAAAATCAAATTCTTTGTTATGATCAATTTTTTCATTTTCTTACTTTTCAGATTTTCCCTCTTAAAAAGATGGTATACGAACTGACTGAACTGACCAAACCAACCCGACCCAATATACCTTAGTTTGGTTTGGAGGAGCTCCTCTAATCCTATGAATTTTTCTAGAACACTTTTTTTCTTGAATATTATTCAAGAAAAACACTAAGGATTGGATTAAGTGGATTAAGTGACGTAAAAATCCACCATGGCAAAAATACTAGGAGTTTTTTCCTCCTCTTAAATTGAGATGATTGAGATTCTCGCCAATGGACACCATAAACTTCATACACAATAGAGGATATAATAATTTTCCGTTTGTTTGTTTAGCCTGTCAAGTCAGCGTTTGTGGCTTCGTGCTATTGAGCACAAAACTGACCAGTTTAGTAGGGTAAGAAATTTCTTCTCAAACCCAATTGCACCAAAACAATTACACCATTGCTTTCTCTAATGTTACATACGGTTTTCTAATACTAGGAAGTACCCGTGTCAGGCACTCGACACATGGCTATGGGTAGAGATATGTGTCCAACATGTGTACTATAACATCGTATTTAATTATTCAATTTTGATTTTTGACATATAGCTATGCATAAAACTCTCATGTATGCATGAAATGCTTTATAACACCTTACAAACACCATTTTACCTCATTTAAAAAAAATGAGAAATATGAACATTTTGTACATGTCCTTGGACATAAAATCTAGATGAATCAGACACTTAGATATATATCTACACCAGACGCTTAGAACCAAGTCCATGTAACATAACCTTTTATATAGCCTCTAGAAAATCCATAGTACATAAAGAGAAAAGGAACAATCCACATGTCCACCATATGGTGATGTTAGTTTACAATCTCTTAGGTTTCTCACACATTTTCAATGACTTAGAATTGTATTTCCCCTACTGATTAATAGCCAATCGTAATGATATTTATCCATGATGTTGTCCAGGAAAGAAAGCCACCTTAAACCACCATTTGGAACCACACTAAGTATTCAAAAATCCATTTATGTTCTAATAAAAATTGAGGTTAACAACCTAAAGCTATACTCCCTTCCTCCATAGTAAAACTTAGTAGAGGCTGCATATCAAAGAGGCCCTCCACTTTGTCCAATTCACAATCTTGCACCATCATAACTAAGTGAGATTTTACACTAGTCCACCTGATATGTACTCATGTAATCAACTAGAAAAGCAACCTCACCTCCTACAAGCCTAAGGGTTCCAAAAAAATACATTTTGAGCATCCTTCTACCAAATGGCATGCCAAAACCAAACAAGCTGACCCTCGCCGGACAATAATCAAATATGTTCCTAAATTTTCCCCCCTTTCCACAACCCCGACTACAGTAATAAGAACTAGGCAAACCATGAATTTCCTGCGGTCAATTAAAGAACCTTGTGTGACAAGCATTTTGGCTAGTCATGATTGTGTATTGATAGATATTTTAAATTAGTATTCCGCTAATATTGTGCAATTGTTATTTAATAGGATTTTATAGGGAACAGCTTGATATTTCCAAGATTAACTAAACATGGACTGTAGTGGTTGTCCAATTATAGTAGCAAAGTTATATCATTGGGGCTTATACGGTATTTCTAGTAGGCTAAGAATAGTCTTACGACCCATAGATCCTATAATTATCGAAAAAAATTTCCCATTCAATGGAGTTGAGTTTTGATGCTAAATGGTCCCACCTATTCAGGCACTTACTCAAATTGGCCACACCACTTCTTTAGGTGTGATAATGGAAGAAGAAGAATTGTACGAGAAGGTTTCCTTCTCAAATTAAAGACATAGATACCAGATTGGAATGAAGATCCTCATTTGAGTCATTAGAATTCTATGAGAAGTCATTTCTGGTTATATTGTGGTGCTTTCTTATTTCTAGATGTTTAAACGTCATCAAGGATGAAAATGGGGGGGTGTTAAAGATGATACTATTCTGGGTGGGATTAGATTTCTATGGTCAGTTTTGTTATTGTGTTATGTGAGAGCAGATAAAATGGCTTCGCATGGAAAAATCAAGATTATGCCACCCAAACCGAATCAACATTGAAATGTAATAAATATATTAAAAAAAAAAAAAGCTTGGCAATCTCCTCCCCCACCTCCTCCTCTCCTTCTTCCTCCTCATCTCTTTCTCCTCTCTATTTTGCTCTTTTTGTTTCTCTATTACTCTTATCTTCTCTGTTCTTCTTCTCCTTCTCTTCTCTCTTCTTTTTCTCTCGTCTCTTCTTCTCTCTAGATTCCTCTTCAACTTATACTCACCTATTTCTTTTCTATATCTATGTTACAAGCCAAGTGCTGGTGTAGCAAAGAAATAAGAGAGAATACTAGCAAATAAAATTGCCCTTAGACCTCTAAGCAAATCGAATAAAATTTTTATTTTTTACAATCTGCATTTGTTTGTGTACATTTCTTGCCAGGAAGATGCCTTCATATTCATAGATTACACTGCCTTTTATGACCTAAAATAGCTTTGGCCGATCTTCGGAAACCAAAAAATTTAAAAAAATAATAATGCTAAAACGGGTTTTCGGAAGATGGGATGAACACATCAGACAAATGAAACAAAGGAACCGACTCCTCTGAATTTCTCGAAGTGCCCTGCTTGCGTTCCGAAACCAAAAGCAACCAAAGGTGGGAAAAAAATTCAAAATCAAAAAATTGTTTCCAGAGCAAAGTTTAAAGAAGATCCTTTTGCAATCAGGTGTGCTACATACATGGATGACGGACCAAACACAGATGTGAGATAAAAATTAAAACTCCAAATACTAAGAGTTTATTGAATTTTTTGTCTCACAGTGATTGGTCGGTGGGAGTATTTATCCGTGTCTGTGGGAGCTTTTTTTTTTCTTTTGCAATTGTAAAAGAAGCGAAGAATCGGGAGAAAAAAAAAAAAGAAGGTACGAGGGTCACGCATACACACAGATATATTTATTGAGATTTGAGAGAGAGAGAGAGAGAGAGAGAGAGAGAGAGAGAGAGATTACAGGGTCGACTTCGCCGGGGGATGGAAGACTGAGGAGAGACTGAACTGAAGACTTCTGGGGAGGCGAGAGACCGGTTTTGCGGGTTTTCCATAGGGTGGTGAGGATGTGTTCGAGGTCTTCTTGGGACTTAATGGCCGATAGCTTGTGCAGTTGCCGGTCAAGTATTGCGTCTCCCTCCATTTCCTCGGCTGCTACACCGGGGAATTTCAAACATGTTCAGGTCTCGTTGGTCTTACACCGTTTTGTTTTCTAATCCCTTGTTTGCGAGGATGGAGCTATGAAAGGCCCAATGAAGGGCCCGGTGAACGCCATTGTCCCTGTTAACTTTTCAAGAAATTTACTTATATGTAATTTAATATTTAGTAAGTATGTTCTCACTGAGTTATTACTTTGATCCTTTTATTTTTCTTAATACCATATGTGATTGACAAATGAGTCAAAACCCACCAACACAAAGATTGATGGGAAAAGGTCAATAATAAAAAGAAGCAACACAAATACTAACACAAGAATAAGACAACCCATCGGCCACTCAAGCATCCCACCGACGCTGTTATTTTGAAAAAATTAGAGTGCTTAAAGCAAATCTACAGTCTAGATACATTAGTATGGGATAACGTCATAAAATTTCGATCTTATTCTATGACAACTGTGTGGATTGATGGACTTACTAGCCTTGATCGTTACAAAGAGCGATGCTACCACATCGAGCCTGTTGGCATCGACTTAGCCTTGTCATGGTAATTCCGTGGCATCAACTTGGCTTGTCATGGGCACCCCGCCATGCCCTGGCTTGTCTTGCCATGCCTTGCCATGTGCCATGTGCCACGCTTTAGCTTACCTTGGCATGTTTTGCCTAACCTTGCCGTGCCTTGGCATATCTTCATTTTAAAACTCTCTTATTATTTTATAAAAAAAAATCATACAAAATTTATTCAAGTTTTGGTAAGAAGAGTCCCTTTAGTAAAAATTTAGTTTTAAAAAATAATTTTTCTTTAATAACCATGGATGAGAAAAATGAGTTATTTTATTTTACAGGTTTCATTTGAAATTTTCTAGCAATCTCATCTCATTTAAAATTTTTTGAAAGCATACTAAAACGTGCATTCTTATAAGTCATTATTTTTACATAATATGAAAAAATATTACTATTTACAATTTCACATACCTAGAAATCAAAGAAATTTTTATCTGCAATCACTTCATTCTTTTTTGTCCATACATATCACTTAGATTCACAAATTAACATTCATTAGCAAAGTTAGTGCGAGTGGAGGTATCCAAAAGACCCGAATTACTCGTGAACCAATTCAATTCGGTCTCTATGGATTGAATTGGGTTGATTCGGTTCTACTAGGGTGATAGATTAATTCTGGATTCAAAATAATCAAAATCGATGTACTTAGGTTGGCGAGCTCGCAACTCAACCTAACTCGAGATTCGGAGGTATATTATATATAATAATTAATAATATAATTATATATATATATATATTTATTTATTTATAAAAATTAAAATTATGTTAATTTTTAGAGGGAGTGAGTCGGGGACAGTGTGGGACATTGACTGGGGCCATTGGGCTAATCCGCCTCTCTCTATCTCTGAGACCTAGAATTCTTTCTGCCGCTCTCTCAAACTCAATGGTCCTCTTTCTCTCTCTGGAGCTCCTCGACCAGACCATCAGTTCATCGCGTCTGTTCTTGACTCGACCTTCATTGCATTTGGACAGTCTTGACTCCTCGCCGGACTCCTCGACCTTCATCGCATCTGTTCTCACCACGCAACTCAACTGTTCTCATCGCCGGACTCCTCGACCTTCATCGCATCTGTTCTCACAGCGCAACTCATCTGTTCTTATCGCCGGACTCCTCGACCTTCGTCGCATCTGTTCTCACCGCGCGACTCATCTGTTCTCATTGCCGGACTCCTCGACCTTCGTCGCATCTATTCTCATCGCCAGACTCCTCGACTAGACCTCGCCGGGCTACTCGACCAGATTTCGCAGGACTCCGTCGGACTTCTTCCCTGTGAGGTTATAGTTTATACGCTAGCTCATTTTTACTTCTTTTTTTTATTTTATTTTTTATTTTTGTATCTTCTTATTTTTTATTCTTCCCTGTGAGGTTATAGCTGGTTCTAGACAATATTACACACCTGCTTTTTTCTTTTTATTGTGATTATTTGCCATCTCCAGCATTGTAGTTTGCCATTACTAACAGATATTATTATTTTTTGCCTAGATCACTAGATGTCAAGTATGGGAGACACAAACAAACCAAATACACAAGACGAACCACCAGTTGTTGCAGCGACTACTGCTGCTTCTGAAGAAAAATAGGTCAGTAAGAAAAAATCGTTCAAATCAAAATATGATATTTGGGATCATTTTACAAAAGTTGAAAAGGAAGATGGGGGAAAGCCTAATAGAGCAAAATGCAATTATTGTGGTATGGATTATTCTTGTGTTAGTGTTAATGGAACTAACACTCTTTGGAAACATTTGAGAAATTGCAAAAAATATCCTGGCAATATTGTGGAAAAAAAAACAAAAAATCTTGTGTTTTCAAAATGCTGGTGAAGAAGGAGGAAGTCAACTCTTAACTTATAAATTTGACCAAGATTTGTGTAGAAAGGCACTAGCTCGGATGATTATTGTAGACGAGTTACCATTCAAGTTTGTGGAACATGAAGATTTTTTATACTTTTGTAGTGTCATGCAACCGAAAGTTCAATTGCTATCACGAAATACTCTTGTAAGAGATTGCTTTGCCTTGCATGCTAGTGAGAAAAAAAAGTTGAGAAAAGTGTTGACAAGTGCAACTCAACGAGTTTGTTTCATTACAGACTTGCGGACTTCATTGCAAAACACGAGTTACATATGTCTCACAGCGCATTTTATTGATGGAGATTGGAAATTACATAAAAGGATTTTCAATTTTTGTGTAATTCACAGTCATAAAGGTGTTGCGATTGGTCATGCATGCTTCAATGGGGTATAGAAAAAGCATTCATGATCACAGTTGATAATGCTAGTTCCAATGATGTTGCCGTTGCACATTTGAAAAGAAGAATCTCTAAAAGAAATGGATTTGTAGTTGATGGAAAAAAATTTCATGTGAGGTGTTGTGCCCATATATTGAATTTGATTGTGAGGGATGGAATTGAAGAAGTTAAAGATTCTATTACTAGAATCCGTAGTGCGATTAGGTACATTAGGAGTTCTTCTCAAAGAGAACAACAATTTAAAACATGTTGTGAGCAAGAGAGAATTCCTTCCAAAAGCTCTTTGCGTTTAGATGTACCTACAAGGTGGAACTACACATATGTGATGTTGGAGTCTGCTATAAAATTTCAAAAAGCTTTTGAACGCATGGATGAGCAAGAACCACATTTTGCCTCCGATCTCAAGGATGGAGTCCCTAATGATAAGGATTGGGATAATGCTCGAGTGTTGACCAAGTTTTTGAAAAACTTTCATGATGTTACTAAGCGTTTGTCGGGTTCTTTGTATGTTACTTCAAATTCTTATTTTCATGAAGTTTGTGCAATTGAACAAATTTTGTGTGATTGGGCCAACAATCATGATCCTAGCTTAAGTGCCATGGCCACAAAGATGAAGGAGAAGTTCGATAAATATTGGGGGAATATTGATAGAATTAACATGATGTTGGTGGTTGCGGTAGTGTTGGATCCTCGAAATAAATTAAAATATGTGAAGTTTTGCTATAATTTGATTTATCCTCAAGAGAAGGTAAATGAGTTAGTTAGGAGAGTAAAAGACCTTATGGACCGTTTGTATGTGCATTACCAAATGCTTGATTCTAGTTCAAGTCCTCCTTTGAATAGGATGAGTCAAAGTTCTAATGAGATGGAAGTTGATCAACCTGATAAAGATGCTTTTGTGCATGTGAAGTCTCTTCAATCTGAATTTTTAAAGCACTTGGAAGAAGAAGAAAATGCGGATTCTAAATCGGAAGTAGATAAATTTTTGGAAGAAAATGTTGAAAAAGAATCAAGTTGCTTTGAAATTTTAGATCGAAGGAAATTGAATTGTTCTAGGTATCGGATTCTCTCACAAATAGCAAGAGATGTTTTGGCTATTCCAGTGTCAACAATTGCGTCTGAGTCATCTTTTAGCACTGGAGGACGTATACTTGATCGATTTCGTAGCTCTTTAACTCCTAAGTTAGTAGAGTGCTTGATTTGCACCCAAGATTGGTTACGAGTTTCGTCCCTTCCAATTAAAGTTGAGGAAAAGTTGGATGAACTTGAGAAAATTGAGTCAGGTATGTCTATTGTTATTTTTTATTTAATAGGCATTTATCCTTCAATTATAATAGTAGTCAGGTATGTCTACTGAAATTATATACCTTTTTATTTTTATATTTTCAATTTTAGCAGATGATCTTGATGGTTTTGATCCAATTTCAAATGCTACCATCCTTAGGTAAGTAGAAATGTAGAATTATTAATGTACTATTTTGTTTTATATGTGTAATCCATTTAATTTATTTCAGTTGTTGATTTGCAGCTGATGCTAAGAATCAAGAATGCTTGATGTGAAGAAATGCACAAAATATTAGAATTTTTGATTTTCAGCAATGAAGCTGATGCGAAGAAGCAATAATTTTTATTTGCAGCAATGCAGCTGATGCTGTCTTTTTGGGATTTGAAGCAGGAATTTTTGATTTGCAGCAAGAATTTTTTGTAAAAACAATTCTGGGGCTGTCTTTTTGGTGCTGTCTTTTTTATACTGAATTTTTTATTTGCAGCAATTTTAGTGCTGTCTTTTTCTTTGTTGGTTGCCCTAGTCCATCTTGTTTGGTAACTCCTGCTTTTATGTATCTCTGTTGCTGACTATCATTCTAATTTCTAGTGCTGAAATTGTATATTGGAAAAAGGTATGTGTATATTGGAATGTGTATGGTTCAGTTCTAGTGCTGAAATTAGCAAAAGGTATGCGTATACTGAAATTTCTAGTGCTGAAATTTCTAGTGCTGAAGTGGTGAAATTTCTAGTGCTGAAGTGCTGAAATTGTTTGGTAACTCCCACTTTGATAACGGAACTGTGGTTCAATCCGAACCAACCCAAGTTAAAATGGGTTGAGTTGGGTTGGTTTTAAAGTGTGAATGGTTCGGTTCTGGGTTTATTTCTTAAGAATTGATCTTGTTCGATTCGCTTCGGGGTTACAGTCCAATCCGACCTAGACCGACCCATGGACACCTCTAAATGCGAGTACATAAATATTTGAGTTATATTTCATTTTTTATTTTTAGAATGATAACTGTAAGGACTCGGTTTCTAAACTTCGGGATTAGCATAGATATATGAAAAATAAGTATAGAGACACGTCGCGAATTAAAACCCAAAGGTAAAACTTAGAAATGAATCCCGAAACAAAGACCTAAAAATAGAAAAGCAATCCCTATAATCCAAATAATTATTTAAATACTGTAAAATAATGAAGTCTAGAAACTCCGAAGTCCTATAAAATAACAATTAAGCTCAAGCAATGAAGAAGCCAAGAAGGTATAAAAGACCCAAAATACAAGTATTAAAAAAAAAACTTTATTCAATCCACCTCCAACCTTACATATTCCATATCTCTCAAATTCCATGATTCCCACACTCCATAACTTCCACACTCCATCATATCTTTCTTTAACCAAAATTGTTATAAAAAGTGACAACCTCCCCTTCTAATTTTAGGGCAAAGAGGGAGAGTGAGAGCCACAACTAGACCCACACTCCATAACTTCCACACTCCATCATATACTTAAGACTAGATTTGATCTTGAAAGTAAGTAAAACTCTCTAAAAATTTTTTCTCTTACTCAAATCTAAATCCATCTCAACCGATCTAAAAAATAAAATAAGGACTCTATATTAAATAAACAAAAAAAGTAAGTTAAAAGTAAGAATAGAGACTGTTATGGATTGTTCTTTCAAGTTGTGATTTTATATGAACGATTTGTTGGGAGATCGTTGCTTCTTGTGTTAAGAATACTTGTTGGAGTTCTTATTTTATAGATTAAACATGTTATTTGTCAAAAATATGATTGAATCTAGGCCATGCATGAAGAAACGAAGTTAGATTTTAGAGTTTTATTCTCGTTCTATTTTCGTTGCTTGTTGGATTTAATTTTGAAAAATCACAAATAAATCTAAAAATATCACTTGAGGTTGATTTTTATTTCCATAGTTAAATTTTGAAGTTATCTTTCATCTAAAATTGGTTTAAACACATTTGGACTTATAAAACTCTAGATGTGATTTTTTTTGCCAAAACGTGTCATAATTTGGACCTTTTTCTATTGCATAGGCAAAAATCCCATTTTAGAATGACATCCAAACTTGAGTTCCTTCACGAAAGTTGTAGCTAACATGTTTATCTAACTACCCTTCAAAACCGAGCTTAATTTTGAGTTTTGATTAGTCAAACCATTTGAAATTTGCTGTTCTTGTTTAGTGAATTAAAACTAATTCTATCCAACCTTTTTGTAACACCATAAACCTATGTTTTTAATGTTAAACCAAAATGTGTTCTTCGTAAGACTTTTAGTAGACCTCAAGTCCTAGTTGCTGTAAAAATTGTAGAAATAAAAGAGTTGATTCGATCCCTCCAATGATTTTTGTGCCTTCTATTTTTCGTTTTAAAAATCATCACCTCGGAGTTTTTAATGCTGTTCTAACACCCTTTCTTAGGAGGACAAAATCTTGAGTATTTTCTTAAAAAACCTTACCAAGCATCCTTCACAAAAGTTTTAGAGGACATCTTAATTTAAAGCATATCCAAAAATTAGAAGGTTTGAAACTAGTTTGATGCCCTAAACATAATTTTAATTTTTTGACATATGTGCAGCATTTTTTGGTTGTGACTGCTGTAACACTTTAATTTGTGAAATATAAAACACTTAGAAATAAGGGTAATTCACCTTAGGCTCCATTCACTTGTCAGGAATCTTATGCAAGAAAATTATTCTCAAGAAAATAGAGGTAAAGTAAAGTAAATAAAAAAGAAATTTATTTTTGTGTGTGTGTTCATTTGACAATAGAATTTTATGAAAAAATTAATTTTTTGTTGTTCATTTGTCAGGAAAAAAAAAGATATGGAACAAAAAAAATCAAAACAATTAAACTATCAAATTGCACACAATAAATGCTAAATGAATAAATAAATAAATGCAAAATAAAATAAAATGAAGGATAAATAATAAACATTGTTTAATTTATGTAAACATAATTAAAACTGAAAAATAGTAACACTGCCTAATAAACATGTCCAACTACTATTCTATCTACTTTAAAAGCAAAAAATTTATCTTATAAAGCACCAAAGAAATCGTAATGGTGGTTGCATGAATATCAAAATGTCTATTCAATAACCTAATTCGCATCTTCATAGAATATGTTATAAATTCCTTCGCTTTAATTTCATCAACCAAAAGGTTCTCAAAAGCATCAGCAATACCATCTTCATCTAACTCTTCAATTTCTTCTAAAGTTTTGAGTAGCATAGAGGCATCCACCCGCTCATCAAGTTTAGGTTTTTTAGCTTCAATTTCAGCCTTTCGCTCTATTGCTTGAGCCATTTGTTTAATACTTGAAGCCACGACATTCATAGTTTCATTGTAAGTCGTAGTATTTTTAACTCGTTTTTCATGTTGTCTATGAGTTAAATTTGCAGTAGATGTGACTCGATTACTTCATGGGTGCTCGCTGTTAGCCTCATTTATTTGAGAATTATCAATATCTTGTCCATCCCTAATGTCTTCAATATATGTGTCATCTATAGGTACATCAACTTGGTTATGATATGCAGTTCGTCTACCATTAACATAAAGTCCTTCACAACACTATTCACCAGTTGCTGCGTCATTTTCATAAATAATTGCCAATTCTTCTAGCATTTCCATTTTCTTATGCCTCAAGTTCTTCACCTTCGAATGTGCATGTAATAATTAAACTTAGCCACAAAATCATAATAATTAGAAATAGTTCATCATATAATTTTAACACTAAAATACTACACCTTCACATATGTTTTCCAAACTTCATCACAACATTCAACTTTCTTTGTTGTATAGTTAAAAGTGAAACCACTTTACCCTAGCATTTGCTCGATATCTCTATAACCCCTCTTGATTGTTTTCATTCGGTTAATTAGATTGTGTTTATTTATATCCAAGTTAAATGTTGTCTTCAACGCGTTAGTAGCAACATTGTATGCAACCTCTTTAAATCCTTTGTCAATCTTGTTTCCCTCGTTGCATTGAAAAGCAAGCGCCTCAATTAAATATTTATCCACATTGTGTAACTTGTGTTCTTTTTTTCATGAGCACTTTGAGTTAAAACCTCAAATTGATCCATATTACTACACACAACAACATATGAAAAGGTGTTATTATTAATTGAACAATAAAACAAACACAAACAAAAAAATTGGTGCCGCCCAACATATGTAAACTTTAGATCAAATGAACAAACTGTCATGATATTTTGTGACGGTCAATATTTTCGTCCACGAAATCGTGCTACAATATCACTTGATACCTTAGCTGGGATATGGGTACCATCAACTGGTCCCACACAATCATGATATGCAATATTTAAAACTTATAATAAAAATTCTAAATTTTAATTGTATTAGTAATTGCATAACTTATGTTATGGACTTACCTTAAAATAAAGCCAAAATATTAGATTATCTCTTATTTCTCGTAGTGTTCCCCCTCTGGGTGTTTTTTAAAATCATCATGCAAAAAAATGATAGCATATATTACCTCGTTAAAGTAATGACTAATTGTTGCCTCCAAACGTTTAAAGTAACATTTTAAATTACGATTTTTCTCATTGTGAGCAATCTCGTGCAAGGTGAAAATTTTGGTCAGAAAAGGTGTGTTTTCTTTTGTAGTGATCACTTCTTAACCAAATATATATACTTATATAAATGCGTACATCTCTTCGCACATCATTACTGTATGAACAAATCTTCCAACAAAGATGCATGCACTAATATTTAGTATTTTTTCTAATACCCATAATGCATAATTTCAGGTTGTGTACACACATCAGGTTCAGCAAAATTTAATTATTAGGTTCAACAAAATTTGATTTAATACAACAAGTGATGTTTGCGCAAAAATTTAAATTATTTTTTTTTTCACTTTTCTAGATACAGAATTGTTAAACAAATTCTCATTTTCCACTAGATTTTTTTGTGACAAAAAGTTAGAAGTCATTTGTTCATTAGAACAATATTTTATTTTTTTATGAATAATTGTTGATATTATTCTTTATTTTTGTTAATATTGAATGTATTGATAGTTGTATAAACTTTGAGTTTTAATTCAATTATATTTATGTCATTATATTACTTTTTTTTATGAGAGATTTGTTATAATTGTAAATGGCATCTCTCAATGAGTCTGATGATGAAATGGAGCTTGCTTGTACTGTTGTTATAAATGCTACTATATTATTAACTTCAAATGCATATTATGTGGATTATACGGACAAAAATTCACCTCGTAATCAATATTTAACAGACAGACAATTTACACAACATGTGATTAAATCAGATGAACATTGTCATAATTTGTTACAGATGAATGGTGGTCGCCAAAGACATCGAAGTTTTCCCGACCAATACCTTAGTCGGCAATATATACTTTTGCCGACGAATATGATTTGTCGCTAAAATAACTTGGTCGGTAAAGAAAAGGCATTGGCGACCAATTCTTCTGTCGGCAAAGTGCAAGGACCTTTGCCGACCAAACCATTAGGTCGGAAAAAGGTGTTATTGGCGACCAAAACTGTCGTTGGTAAAAACCTTTAAATTTTTTTGAATATCTTTCGCCGACGAGCCCATTTGGTCGGAAAAAGTGTTTTGCGACTAAAATACTGTCGTCGGAAAAAATCTTTACATTTTTTTAATGCCTTCCACCGACAAACCCATTTGGTCGGCAAAGGTGTTTTGCGACCAAAATAGTATGACCAAAATAGTGTCGTCGGCAAAAATATTTAAATTTTTTAATACCTTTCGCCGACAAACCCATTTGGTCGGCAAAGGGTGTTTTGCGACTAAAATAGTGTTGTCGGCAAAAATCTTTAAATTTTTTAATGCCTTTCCCTGACAAACCTATTTGGTCGGTAAAGATGTTTTGCCAACTAAATTATTTAGTCACCAAAAGTTATTTTCCACAATATAATATTTTGGTCAAAAAAAATTGGCAACGATAATTATTATTAGCATTATTATTATTATTATTATTATTCATAACTCCATTAAAAAAATACTAATTAATACAAATAATTATCAATTCACGAACTAAACCTATGATCCATAACCAAATAAATTTATTATCAATAATTTATATATATTCAAAACGATATGTAATACTTATTAATTATTGTATTCCAAAAGTCCTTCTAGAGCAAACGATACGTAATACTTATTAATCATCTTGTTTTTTTTTCAAAGAGAGTATATCTCATCAATCCTCTAAAGGAACTCCTGAACTCAACTTATTTTAAAAATTGTTGCATCCCAAACATTTAAAAAAAAATATTCTAAGAGTAAAACCCAAATAAATTTGGCAAAATTTCCTCTGTTTTTTGGATAATTCTAAATTATCGGATGACCTGTTAAACGCAAACAACATAATATACTCAGGCACAGCCTGGATATCAAAATCCAATAGAAATTAAACAAAGAATACAAAGAATACATGGGATAACGAGATATTAAGTATTTTCCAAAGTAATTCAATTAGTAACAATATTATGCTCCTCTACAAACACGCCATAATTAAGAAAAATAGAAAAAACATTAATAATATTTGTGACTTGAAATCCAATTGCTAGACAGGAAACAGGCATCTCAGAAAGTTAAAAGCACAAATTTCAATTCACACTTCAAATACCAAAGCATTATCATGCAAAAAATGGGTTTAACCCAAAAAAATTCAGCAGAATTTTTTCTATTTTTCGGATAATTCCAAATTATCAGATGACCTGTCAAACACAAATAACATAATATACTCAGGCACAGCCTGGATCTCAAAACCGAATATAAATTAAACAAATAATACAAAGAATACATGAAACTTAATTAATGGATTAAGACTTTTAAAGGATGTTTTTTGATAAATCTTTACAGTTTGGAACTTGGAACCTATCGATTTGATTATTAAAGAACAAAAATTATTCAATGTGTCATGGGATAGTGAGGCCCCAACCTTTTCGGCTCTTTTACCATAATACATGAGATTTTAAACTTAATTAACGGATTAAGACTTTTAAAACTTAATTCCCAATCTATGTAAAAGCGTGTTTAGCAAACACGTTTTAATAAAAAACACGTTTGCTAAACACACTTTAAACTTAACCTCAAAGGAAATGAAAATAACAATATAAAAATATGTTTAACAAATACGCTTTATGAATTTATACATAAAGCGTGTTTAGTAAACACATTTTTGGTATAAATTTAATAAAAGCGTATTTATTAAACATGCTTTCAAGTTTATTAATAAAGCGTGTTTGGTAAACACATTTTATGTTAAAATTTATTTTCAAGAAAAGCGTATTTAGAAGTATTTTCTAAATACGCTTTCAAGTTTATTAATAAAGCGTGTTTGGTAAACACGTTTTATGTTAAAATTTATTTTCAATAAAAGCGTGTTTAGCAAACACGTTTTTAGAGTAAACTAGAAGAAACACGCATGATGGGTATTAGTGTGTGATGATTTCATATTTTTAACAAGTTCATCTCAAATAAGTTAAACTTTGTTCATATTTTTAATTTAATTTCTAAATATTTTTTTATGATCGGATCCGTTTATTACGTAAAAATCAATAAGTTTGTTATCCATATAAAAATTTAGGTTGACTCGATACTTGTAGCTAAGTTATCGCATAATATTTTTTTATAAATAATATAAATAAAAATTATAATTTAAATTTTTTTTAATCAAATGTTATTTAATCACATAGCTACAGTTATTAAATCAATCTAATTTTTTGTACAAATAAGAAGCTCGACGAGTTCTACGTAATAAATTGATTCAATTATAAAAATATATTCAAAAACTAAAGAAATCACTTTTCATGTAAATATATTTTTCATTAGATTTTTTATAGTATCAAATCCATGTGTGTTTTCTTCATGGATGAATTACTTTATAAATTTTAGTTAAGTTTTCTTTTTTCATTCTTCTTGATGATAATAATAAAATAATATTTATGATTAATTTTTAGTTAATTATTCAAAGTTTAATTAAAATTTTATTTAAACTAAGTTAAGTTTATTTTATTTTTAAATTTTTGATTATTTTTCAAGTTTTTCACATTCTATATTTTTGTTGATAAGACAAAGGCCCCATGTGAACTATATTTTGTAAATTTAACATATTTTTGTTTTATTTGAATGTTTTATATTTTGATTAAATTAAAATATTTTTATTTTTTAAAATTGTCTCGATGGGATGAATAAAAAAAAGTAAAAAAATGTTCAAAAGTGAAAATATTTCAGTAAAGATAAAAAATAAGCAATTTAAAATATAACTTATTAGCTAAAATTTGTATTTTTTGAACTTTTTTAAGATTTTAATTTTAAAAATATTTTTTCAAATCGTCTTGACGAGAAAAGTTAGATGTACATTATTTTGAAAAAATCAATAGAAATATTTTTTTTAAAATGAGATTTCCGATAAATGAAAAGCGTTTTCAATTTTACATTTTAAATGTTAAATTTCTCTTAAAAATTTTCAGTTTTTGAAAATTACTGTTCGCATATTTCAGCACTAAAATTTTAAGATTTACATGATAAAATATTATTTTTCATTATAGAATACAGCCGCACATCATGTGCTACCATCATCATCTGACATTTCAATATCCGATTGGTAGGTAACATCAATGCTCTAATGTGGTTCAATGACGCGTCGTGCAGTAAACCTTCTACGTCTCGCTCCCTCACTATCTGTTCACAAGTGAACTTGTGTAACCGCATTTGCATGCGATTAACTTTTTTGCGAAAACGATGCAAAGTCATCTGTAACTGTTGACTAGTATCAGTAGGCATGCTCTTCCTTAGTTGTCGTAGGATTCGAACACCAGCTGTCGGCAGTCATGCACTAGGACCTCCGATTGCGTAATTCGATATTGCAACTCGAATCGCATGGTACGTACACTGTTTGTATTGTACGGAGGTTAGGATCTAGAGGGTATACAAAGTCATCATCACCAACCCAACTACGACCCATAGCAACGAAGATGTCGCGCACTGTATATGTCAACACCATGTTCATATATGTTGAATTGGTTCGATTGGCTAGAGGTATATGTATCTCAATCACAACAATATTGAATTTTATAGGGGACTTCAGCGTGGAGTGACTGGATAATTGGTAGCGTTGCCACGTGGTTTGTAGAAGTTCATCATGAAGCCCTCTAGTCTAACATCAGACAGTGTATGGATCCCACCTTCTTAGATGAAGAATCACGTCAATAGCAAATTCTGAAAACACAGTTATATTATTTGGATTTTTAAGTATAACAGCTAGCAAAAATCTGAATTTTCAATATGATTTTTCTAAAATTTCTTGCTTTTGTTTCTTTGTATCAACAAGTATTGAAAATAGATAATGCAATTTAATGATCCTTTTCGTGAGATTGAATAGTATATATATAATCAAAATGCTATAAATGAGCATGATTCTTATTACGAGTACATATTGAACAATACAAGCATCAGCTTTGATTAGTACAACTGGCCACAAGTCATTTCCATATCAACCTATCGTGGCTTATTGGGGCATGTCCGTCTGTCGTGCCCTATTTGCTGGCAAATACTATAATGATTCGACATATGTTGTCTTGACATATCCATCTCATTGTGGATTTGACTATGCTGTGGACGTCCTAGCTTTGAAGGCCTTATACGATTCGGGTTTGCGATGATCACCGGGAAGTTTGGCGTCGACTAATAATCTTCATGTGGCATTGATTGTAACTTCATTTGCCAAACTTGCAAGTATGCTAACCTTTCAAGACTAATTGTGTGTAGCCCGAAGTAAAAGCTACTTGTTCAATTTTTTGCCTCAATGAAGAGGATTTCAACAATTTTTAAGTGTCTTTTGAATTAAAATGAATGAAAATTACAAGACGAATGAACATAAATTGAGACTAAACTTGAAATAACTTTATACTGAATGAAGTTAGTGCATTTTGATGATGATCTCAGATTGAGTTTTAAAATCTAATGAATATTTGGTGGTGATCTTTGATTGATTTTTAACAAAGAAAAGAAAAATCGTTTGGTGGGTGTTGATATGATTGTAGTTAGTGCATTTTGATTAATTGATCAAACTTGATATGCTTGTTAAATTTTGTTAAATGACCATTGTTGTGATGATTTGTTTGTAAAATTTTCTTAAATGGGTTGCTGATCGGAATAATAAAGATAATCTTTTCGTATATTTGTTGATCATCTCTGATTGATTTTCACAGAGAAAAGAAAAATCATTTAATGGGCATTGATATGATTGCAGTTGGTTCAATTTTATTGATTGTTGAAACTTGATGTTTTTTGCGTGTAGAATTTTGTTAAATGACTGTTCATATATTCATAATGTGCTGCAATTTGATTAATTAGTTGGCTCATTATGCTTACCAAACTATATGATTATATAATTAAGTTGCTACTGGTAACTGAAAAACCTTTACTATAAAACCAGAGTGACATGACTTTAATCATAAATTAGAACACCCAAACTTCATCTAAGGTTACTGAAAAAAATTGAACTGTTTTCAAGTTTATAGCATTTTGATCATTTGGAGTTTACTTCTTGCTTGAGTGGTTTCCAATAAATAAGTTTACGCAGATAATGTTGTTGCGTTCAACGTGGGCACAAGGTATTGGACATTCCATCTCCCAAAATTGATGATTCTAGGACGCAGTTGTGTATGTATTTTTGTGAAAATCACAACTCTAATCACCCATGTTTTTCATTGAAGAACCTCAGCAAAGAAAATAACTTAGATTTACAGTTAATAAAAAGGCTCTTTACATTATTCACTTTTTCTTCTACAAACACATGCACGAATATATAGCTCTGCACATATAAATTTACCCCTTTTTGGTGTTTGGATAAGTTTCAGACATAGGTGGGTACTTTCTTCTTCATCGTCCTCCACTTGATTATTCTGTTTTACTCATATTATTATTGTTTTCATGTGCAGCACTGAACATACATTTGACATTCTAGTTGTTATGATATTATCAGATAAATGCTCTATGTTCTTATGGTTAGTTCATTTTCTTTATATGATTATGCATATACATTATACACTAATATAGGTATGTATTTGTTAATTAAGACATGCATAACAGTCATTTTATCGAAGTACATACACTTCTAAAAATGTGGCATGTTGCGTCAGACTCATTCATGACATGACTCTTGTTGGGCACCTCCCATCACACATTGGACATTCGTCTGATTGTGCCTTATTATTTATTTGTTTAAGAACCAAACAAACTTTTGATACGTGGGGACACACATCCATCATTTATCTGGATTGATAACAAAAAAATATAATTATATTAATCATAACAATACTTATAACAAAAGTAGAACAAGGAGTCCACCAAGAAAAAATACATGAAATCCAAATTGAAAAAGGATTCAAACTACAAATCACAAGTAGCTTTTAAAAAATGGAATTCCCGTGAACTGAGGGGGAATAGAGATCTAAAACTAAACCAACAACACACTTTATACCATAATGATTCAACATCTTAAATTTTATCTTAAAAAATTATAGAATTTTGCTCCAACCAAAGCACCAAAAAAGAGCAGAATGAGCCTACTAATTAATAGAGGGTTTCTAAATAACTGACCTAAAGCTGAGACCAGAGATCGAGAGCACTGAAGAAGAAGATGGGGCTTGAGTCATCGCGTTTGGAGAAGAAGGGTTCATCGCGTCTGAGAGTAAGAGGAGAGAAGAAGGGCTTTAAGAGAGAGAAGAAGAGTTGCAAGAAGAAGAGGTGTTGAGAAGAAGGGCTTTTTTAAAAGTCTTGAACGGAGAAGGGTTTTAAAAAACAAAGTGTTTGAACGTTAAATACGTGTTTGTTGAATATGAATTTTTAAATGAAAACGTGCTTAGTAAAAACGTTTTCTGTGTAAAGCTTAAAAGCGTGCTTACTAAACACGCTTTATATGTTAAACACTTAAAGCGTTGTTGCTAAGCACACTTTATGTATAAAAGTATAAAAGCGTATTTGGCATTCACGCTTTATCTATAAAATCATAAAAGCGTGGTTAGTAAATACGCTTTATGTATATGAGTATAAAAGCGTATTTACCGTACACGTTTTATGTACTAGGCATAAAGTGTGTTTAGTAAGCACACTTTACGTTTAAATATTATTTTTTCAAAACTAAAACATTTGTTAAAAATATTTGTACATAAAGCCTGGTTCCTAAACACGCTTTTACGTAGAATGGGAAATAAGTTTTAAAAGCTTTATTCCGTTAATTGAGTTGAAAATCTCACCTATTTTTGTAAAAGAGCCCGATTCTTGGCTCAATTGGATTCTTGATTTGTTATTGGAATGTTGGATATAATATCGATGATATATGCATACAGTGTATTCGTGTTTGTAGATATATATACTTGTGAGACTCGGTTCTTTTTTAATTTAACAAATAATATGATGTTTGTATTAATTAATTTTGGTTAATTATGAATTGCTAAACATATGTAGATTAACATATGGGTAGAGACTAGTGGGTCCGGTAACTCTCGTTTGAGTTTTGGGTGGATGCGCTAGTGTGCGTGGAGACCTAAGAATTTTAAATCGGGAATAATTGTAAAATTTGATAATTTTTGAGAAATTAAATTTGAGCTAGTGAGAATTTAAAAACATTAATTTTAATGTTGTTAATGCATGTATGTGAGTTAAAAAAATACATCATAAATTAAATTTGAATTTTATGCATTAATCTGTTGAGGTTCTTGGCTTCTTGAATTGCCGTGACTTTTGCTTCCCAATTCTTAGGCATACACCTCAGAATTTTTCTGACCATCTCTGCATTAGTGTAAGACTTGC
>JAOTRH010438283.1:0-33633 GCA_034768845.1 Heliamphora exappendiculata | reverse complement strand
AAATAAACAAAAAGAAAAAGTATCTTGAAGGATGTAAAGGTGTTAAATAAGGAAGCTTCTCAAACAGATGCCTTTCTCTCTTTTTTTCACCTCAAAAGCATATATACATAGATACTTTGAGAGTACATTGAAAGAAGTAGAGATGGAAAACTAAAAATGGAGAGAGAAACATGAAGGAATAGGAAATAAAAGGATCAAGAGGCGAGGACCTGTTGACTGGTAACTTCTCTATGAGCGTAATTGGATGACCAACTTAGAAGGGCAAGCAAAGTAGAGCCCTTTTTACTTTTCTTTTTTTCTTTTAAATTTTATTTTGGAAAGAAGTAGATCTTGCTTTCTAGAAGATTCAAAATTGACCCAAATCTCAAATTGAGAAGTTGAGATCGAAGAAAATGGTAGAGCATGGCCCCAGTGCACTCATAATTCTATTTCGACCAGTCATACAAGTTCAACAAGAAATTTACAAAAAAAATAGATAAAAAATAAATAAATAAATAAAATAAAGCATAAGTTTTTTGGTACTTGTAATCATAGCAAGAATTCATACAAAGTTTATTGTGATTTGTAGCACATAATTTTGATGACTTATACCAGCACAGAAACTACCTTAGTTGGATATGGCAAATGCTTCATCCCCATTTACTATTCCATGAACTCCATCAAAGACAACACTAGGAGAGCTAGTATATAAGTCTCTTAACTTTAAGATCAATACAAGCATCAATTACATTCCTGGTTCCTGCGGATCATAATTGGATTACAACATTAATTATATAAACCCGATGGCACAGAACAGAGGAAAAAAAGGAAATTCTCAAATACATAAAAATTCAATGTCTGTTAAACCCCTTGAAGGCAAATTTTTTACCTTTGACATTAACTGAATGATGGAGCTCATGGTTGTTGATGGATGAATCCGGGGCAGAAATGTGGAAAACAACCTCAGCTCCTTAGAAAGCTGCAGAAGAGTATATTTTTGTTGGCTGATAAGTCTATTAGCAAAGGGGCACAACCCATGTACAGTAGCATTCCATAAGCTAAATAACAGGATTGATATGAAAGATATAACAACAAATTATTTTTCAGCATCTCAAAACTCTCTTCCTAACAATCTGAAACTTGTTACTAAAAATGGATTGAAAGTCAATGGGAGCAGCTTCTCCCCAATCCAAGAATGGACTGGACTCGTCCAGTTGGACCGTTTTGGATTCAAAATGGCCTTACTCCAATTATTTGAGCCATTCATGTTATTGTTCTCCGTAAGGTAAATCATTCATAAAAAAATCAAGGAGGGTACACTGTATGTATCCTTGGGTTCTTACAACAGCATAACAATGGTAGCATCAAAAGAAGACACCAGTACGTGGCATAAGCGCCTCGGTCACATGAGTGAAAAGGGAATGAGAGTCTTGGCACAGAAAGGGACGCTACCGGTTATTGAGTCAATGGACCTAGAATTCTGTGAAGATTGCGTCTTCGGGAAACAGAAAAAGTCAACTTTACAAAGCAGACAAAGACTCCAAAGTCAAACAGATTGGAGCTGGTGCATACAGATGTATGTGGACTAATTCAGGTACCCTCCATTGGTGGCTCGAGGTAATTTGTAACTTTCAATGATGATGCTACTAGAAAGTTATGGGTCTACTTTTGTAAGAATAAATCAAACGTGTTTGGAATTTTCAAGAACTGGCAGGCATCTGTTGAAAATGAGATTGGTATGAAATTAAAATGTTTAAAGTCTGACAACAACGGTGAGTACTGCAGCAGGGAATTTGAAGATTACTGTGCAGCCAACGAGATCAGGAGATTGAAAACTGTTCCGATGAAGCCGAGACAGAACGGAGTGGCAGAACGCATGAACAGGACAATCATAGAGTGTGCCCGGAGTATGAGGTTACATGCCAGGTTGCCAAAGTAGTTATGGGCAGACGCAATGAACACAGTAGCATACTTGATTAACAGGGGGCCTTCAGTTGCACTGAATTGTGGTTTACCAGAAGAAGCTTGGACCGAGAAAGAGGTAAAGATTTCCCATTTACGCGTTTTTTGTTGCATAGCCTATGTACACGTTGAATAAGAAAATAAGGGGAAGTTGGACCCCAAGTCTTGAAATGTGTGTTTGTTGGCTATGGCATAGATAGCTACGGTTATAGGCTGTGGGATCCAGAAAGCAAAAAAATTGTGAGGAGTGTGGATGTGGCCTTTAACGAGTCAGTTTTGTATAAAAACGGACAGAATAAGAAGGATGAGACAGTAGACAAGTCAGACTATGCTGAGTTCGAGGGATCGTCTAGCAAAGTCTTGGAACCCCGTGATGTGAATAGACAACCAATTCCTCAGGCAGAGCCACAGACTCCCATAATTAGGAGGTCTACCAGAGTAAGCAGACCTATAGTCAGATATTCACCTTCATTGCACTACCTGCTATTAACAGACAATGGTTAGCCAGAATGTTTTGAAGAGGCTTCGCAGACAGAGGCAAAGAGCGAGTGGGAGCGTGCAATGGATGAAGAGATGCAATCTCTGTCATCTAACAAGACTTGAGATCTTGTTTAATTGCCCAAGGGTAAGTCAGCTTTGCAGAACAGGTGGGTCTACAGGCTGAAATAAGAAGCTGATGGGAGCAAGCGGTACAAGGCGAGACTGGTGGTCAAGGGTTTTCAATTGAAGCCGGGAATTGACTACACGGAGATATTTTCACCAGTTATGAAAATATCCACCATCAGGACCGTTCTGAGTATAGTGGCTACAGAAGACTTGCATCTCGAGGAAGAGATCTATATACGGCAGCCACAGGGGTACTCAGTTAAAGGGAAGGAGGACATGGTATGCAGGCTAAAGAAAAGCTTGTATGGATTGAAACATGTCCTAGGCAATGGTATAAGCGGTTTGACAGCTTTATGGCAGAGACAGGGTTCAGTAGATGCCATGGTGACCATTGTTGCTACATCAAGAGGTTTTCCAGCTCGTATGTGATTCTCTTACTGTATGTTGATGACATGCTGATTGCAGGCTCCGGCATGGATGAGATTATGAATCTAAAGGCACAACTGTCCAAGAAATTCGCTATGAAGGATTTGGGAGAAGCCAAATGGATACTCGGGATGTGGATCAACATGGACAGAAAGAGTCAAAAGTTAAGACTTTTTCAGTCGGAGTATGTTGAAAAGGTCCTGCAGCGTTTCAACATGGAAGGTGCTAAGCCCGTTAGCACGCCTTTAGGAAGTCATTTCAGACTTTCAAAGGAACATGGAGCTATCACAGATGAAGATAGGAACTACATGGAAAAGGTACCGTATGTGTCAGCCGTAGGTAGCTTGATATATGCCATGACCAGCACAAGGCTGGATATTTCCCATACAGTGGGAGTTGTGAGTAGATTCATGTCAAATCTGAGCAAGGAACGCTGGGAAGCAGTTAAGTGGATTCTGAGGTATCTCAGGGGTACCACGGGTTATGCTTTGTGTTACGACGGCTTGGGGACTTAGCTGAAAGGGTTCGTCGATTCAGACCTAGCTAGGGACATCGACAACAAGAAAAGTACAATAGGGTATGTGTTTATCCTGGGCAGTGCAGCAGTAAGCTGGGTTTCCAGGTTGCAAAAGATAGTAACAATTTCTACCACTGAGGCAGAATATGTCGCAGCCACTGAAGCGTGTAAAGAGCTGATTTGGCTAAAGAATTTCTTGAAAGAATTGGGAAGAGGTCAGGACAAGTGTCAGTTGTATAGCGACTGTCAGAGTGCTATACAGTTGGCAAAGAACTCGGCATTTCATTCAAGGTCCAAATATATTGATATAAAGTATCATTTTATTCGGTCTCAATTAGAAGATGGGTAGTTCAATTTGGAGAAGATTCATACGAATAAAAATCTTGCAGACATGTTCACAAAGGTTGTGACCGTGGAGAAGCTGAGGGACAGTTTAGCTTCTGTTGGTCTTCGAGCTTAGAAGACAAAAGGGGTTGACTCACACGGGATTTGAGATTTCAGGACTGCACAAGGCTTGGAGTGGTTTTACTTCAAGTGGGAGAATTGTTGAGAGTGAAGAAAAACCCAGTTCTGGGGTTGACCGCTCTAGCGGTGGTGACTGTAGAGGGAGAAACCGAGGGAGTTATAAGACCGCTTGAGCGGTCTATCCGAGGGCGCCTGTTATAAGGCTACTAGGGTTTGCAGCAGCCAAGGGGTGTGATTCATTCTTTCTTTTGTTATTCTGAAGTTCTCTCTCAAGAACTTGGTCTCCTTTTGTAATCCCAAGATTAATAATACGAGTGTGAGTCCATGGACGTAGGCACCATTGCTGAACCACGTAAAATCTTATGTTGTGTGTCTTTGGTTGTTTTGTTCTCTTTCTTACTTGGTGTTCGTTTGTAGCTTATTTGTATTCTTTACCAACAAGACATGTGGGTTGGATTTAGTTGTGTTTTGACTTGAAATCCACAACACTAATATCCAGTGACTCAAAACCCTAATCTGAATTTGACTCTCTTGCCCTGATTAATAACCCAAAATTGCTTTAAAAACCAATGGAGAAGCCAAAAAAATCACAAAAATTAAGAGGACAACATTGAAAAAAAAAATGTAAGCCATTACTTGTAGTTAGCCACTTATATATATATATATATATATATATATATATATATATAATCTTAAGCAATTCTATTTCCAAATCAAATTAAGATTGCTGTAAGAATTAGTACTTTTAATAATATCTTATCAATGCAATGAATCCAGAGCGTAATCCTATTTTGCTTGTGCTTGAAGCAATGCAAATGCTAAAACCAGCCAAATATTTAGGGGTGTTTGGAATTGTTGAAATTAATAGTTTATAAATTGTAACTTGCAGCAGAAATTGTGTGTTTTAAAAAAATTATAATTTATAGATAAAATTAGTAATAGAAAGCTAAAAGCTAAGCCAAGAAGCTTGTCCAAACAACCCCTTAATTTGGTCTTATGATAATCACATGACTATGGGCTGTTAAGAAAAAAATGGGCTTTTTAATATATGCCTGAAATATAAGAATATTATAAGAATTAATCTCAATTTTTTAAATTTTTTTTTTATAGTTCTATTGCATTTTATTGTTCTTTATATATCATTTTAGGTGCGAATTTTACCTCCACTTAGACATTCAACACACATATTTAATGGCAATGTGAAGAGTTAGTTTCATTTTCATTAAAAACTACAAATTTTTATAATTTTTGATATGTGAATAAATTTTTTTTTTACAAATTTTATATTTTTGCAACATATTCATCGAGTTTCAATATGAAGTTTTGTAGAAAAAATAACTGAGAAATTTGATTATGTTTATTTAGAACAGGGAAATTTTTTGATCCTTGAATAAAATCTAACAATTTTTGTTTTCTTTTAAAAAATAATTCTTTGATTTTAAAATTGAGAAATTTACCAATTTCAACACATTAAAAAATTTAATAGTTTTTTAGTACTTAAATTGTGATTTTTTTTACTTTATTTGTCAATTTGAGAGTTCATAAAATTTACCAGACACATGCTTTTAGCAAATTCTCCATTTTAAAACATGTAAATTTTTTAAACCTGATGTGTAGTTACTAAAAATATTAATTTTATTAAAAACGAATTTACATATTATAAGTTATGAAGTTTTAAAATTTTTAATTAAAAATATAACTAAATTGCCACAAAATATTAAACAAGGACAAATCAATCATAACTAAAAGTTACATTGAAAAATATAATATTATCTTTAAAAACTTTAGCAATTGAACTAATCTTATTACAAATCTTTTATGAATTGAGTTTTAATGATGTGGTTATAAAAAATTACGTTGGATTTAAATAACTTTGGGCTGAATTGGTAGCCCAAATGGATTATGAAACCCCACGGATGGCAGAATTAGCAAATTGTTTAATAGAAACAAATAAATCTCATTCAAAAGAGAAAATTCTTCAACGTATTAAGCGATTGTGTGCGGGGTCTTTTACCGTGTTTCAGAATTTCGCCATAAGATAACAATGGATGTAATCAAAAGCAATAAAAATGAATTTTATTAGTTTGATCGGAATTAGAACTGATTACGAGATCTACAAGTTATGAACTACACTTAGAAAGAAAAGAAAAAGATAGGTATTGTGCCGAGATGAGTGTGTTTCATTAATTACAATTAGCATATTCATAAATCTATTCCAATAACTGTTGGCAACTTTCAATAACTGCTTCATCGTGTTAAAATGCCACGTGTTGTCTTCAGTTCCTGAATTGTTTTTTGTAGTTCCAAACCTAAGAATGCCACTTGTCAGTTTTATCCAGACGTGCCCTGTTAACTGCCTTGGGAAACGTGTGACCACTTGCGGTGGTTATCCCATGATTAGCAGCGTGTGTTTCACTCTTTCTGCTATCACATTTATTGTCACGTGGACTTATTATTGAGTAGATCATCAAAATATTTTTTCAGACAAGTGATGCCGTTTTTGCAACCTATGGATTCGATAAGAATCAATTCGATGGGCACTGCTTGACGAACCTATAAAGGCTTCTAATAATTGCTTTGTTATTCAATGGGTTATTTAATTTTACATTCCTCGATAGGCTTTTAATCATTGTCAATATAATTAACAAAATATGGTGTAAACAAGTGCCCGCCTCATTAGTTGGGTTTGAGTCCTTACCCAATTAATGAGTTTCATTTAATGACTCGTATTCACACTTAATAATTAAAATGGCAGCATTTAAAGCAAGCTCTTAAAAAGGTGTAATTTTTGAATAAATGCTCGTAGAGTCTTTAACGCCATTCTACTTTTCTCTGCTTACAACTTCGTTTTCTTTGAACCTCTCGAACTTCTGCCATGGCTTCTAAGAAAAACTCTAAATCTTCATCTGAGGCTTTTGTTACTAGGAGATTTTCGCAAGAACTGAAAGATTTTGCCGATAAGCAAGAAAATCATGAAATCCTAATTTTGAGCCCTAGTTCTAGCTCAAATTACATTATGGGCCCTACCTCTAAGCTGAAGATACACGAATCTTTCTCTTGAAGTTATCTTTTGGCCCCTAATGAACTCTTTCTTCTACATCGCTCTCACCTCAATTGGATGAAATTGGAGAGTCCGGCACCTCTTCGTACTTGGATAAACCCTATAGCCGACTAGGGTAATTGGGTTACTCATATGGAACCTTAGATTGGGAAGTATTGGGATCCTTTAGGCATTAGAGAGACCATCAAACTTTCAACATATACCCTTGACACGAATAAATGGGTAATCAGTGTCGCTGCCTGTTTTTGGTCCACATCATGTAATGCGATGTTACTGCTTTGTGGATTCCTTTCCCTTACAATCCTGGATGTCGTTCACCTAACTGGCCTTCCATAAATGGGCCTAGAGGTGAGTGCACTACTGGTCCTTGATCCTACTGAGGAGGAATTCATAAAGGCCTCAAGAATGGGATATTCAAAAGTCCTTAAGATTTATAATATTCCTTCATTTGTTTCTCATTTTTTTAAGGAAATTGTTTTGTTTTATCTTTTTTGGTTCTGTTATTTTCTTCTGGCTATTCCTAGTGTCAAAATGACAAGAGAATATCTTCCTGTTGCCATTTGTCTGGCACAACGTAAAAAACTTGCCTTCGCCCCTTCGTGATAGGTACATTGTACAAAGGTTTATTTACCTTTGTTGATAAAGGGATCTCTGATCGCTGTGGGGGCCCTTTTTGACTTTTCCAAGCATGGCTATATGCATATTTTTCTCAATTTGATCTAAGGTTTAATACCACTATTGGTGATCTCCGCCTTAGCTATGCTAAATACTTTCTTTCTCTGTATTCTGATCACACGAGATATTCTTTTGAATATTACTTCTCAATCTTCTTTTCTTTGTCGCTTATTAAAAGGCTTAAGAAATTTCAACATTTTCACCAATTTCAATTTTCTTCCTCTCGCTTAACTTTTCTCCAAGATGATCCTTCTCCACCTTTATTTGAATTTGACATTATCCATCGAGAAAGATTCTAGGCTAGTGTCTTAACCCCTCGATACATTTTGACTGGTGGCTCCATATCTTCTACTAGATTTTGCAATTGTAGTTTCGAGAATTATTCTCCAAGCCAATGTGCAAGGTAATTTGGGCTCATTCAGCGAGTCCCTTTACGTCCCTTTACCTTTCATGCATCCATTAATCCATGAAGTTGTTGAAGGTAGAGCTTCGATAAGGGAAATAGAATTGGCTACTTCTATTCAGAATGACTATTTACAAAGGTTGTTGGCCTTTCGATTTTTAGAATTTCAACCTTCGACTTTGACTGCACTTACTTTTGACTCCTGGTGGTCCATTATCTTCCCCACCTATTTGTTTCTTTGAAAGATCTGTATCAAGATTGATTATCATACTAGAATCATCAAGGCCGACTAGATTCTTCAGTTTAAGGAAATCACTCAAACTCTTTTCTTATCTATTATTCTTTCATTAGTTTTGATATTGACTTTTCACAGATTTAAATATTGAGATCCCAATCGTTAAAGAGGCAGTCCCTGTATCCTATGCACCCATTGAAGGATTTTTAGACACAACCTTTACAAGGTTCAGACTCAGATACCTCTTATGATAACCAAACTTTGGCTGATAGATTAAAGTTGTCCCTTTCTCAAGCAAGATCGAAAGATAAAGGTAAATAGATATTTGTTTATACAAAAAAGAAAAAGATTCCTTCTAAGACCCATACTAATGGGCTTATAAGAAATGCCTTTACAGCCCATGCTGCCTTGAAAGAGAGAGAAGCCAAGAGAGAAGAGGAAGATAGAAGAAAGAAAGAGATAGAGAAAAAGAGATCGGAAGAAGAAGAAAATAAAAGAAGGAAAGAAGAAGAAACTCGAAAGAAATTAGAGGAAGACAAAAGAAAAGAAGATGAAAATTGAGAGAAGAAGATCGAAGAAGAGAAAAAGAAAAAGGAAAGAGAAAGGGAAGAGAACATAAAAAAGAAGGAAAATGAAGCCACAAGAAAGAAGAAGAAGAACAGAGGATGAGGAAATAAGAGAAAAAGAGAGGAAGAAGAACGAAGATCGAAAGAGGCAGAAGAAAAGCAGAAAATAGAAGAAGTGAAGAGAGAAAGACGAAAGAAAGTGGAAGAACAATTATGAGAAAATGATAGATTAAGAAGGTTGAAGAGAGAAGAAAAGAAAAAGAGAAGGATCAAAGAAGGAAAAAGAATCATAGAGAAAAAGAAACAAGAAGAAGAAGAGAGAAGAAAGAAAGGAAGGAAGTGAACTGGATAAAGAACCATCAAAAGGCCAGGATCGTGAAGAATATTTAAGTCCTATTCCTGATGGAGAAGAAGTCCCTTTCATCGATGAGGATTGGGTTGACAGAGCTACAGCCAAAGTTTTCAGACATGGGAGTAGAAAAATCAAAGTGTTGCTTTCGAAGGTAAATTAATTTATTTTTACCTTCGTTTTCATTCTTCAATACATAACTTTCATTTCTTGTTTGTTGTGGTCACTTGATCGAGAATACACTCTTATATTCACCACTGATGCTACTAGAGCTAAAGAGAAGTCTGTTGAAGACTCAACTTTAGAAGGCAATGTAATGTTAGAGGACAAAGCTGAATCTCCTATGGATATTCATGTAGAAGAGGCTTCAATTTCAGTTTATGTTGAAACCACTTATGTAGGAGAGTCTTTAGATTCAACTACTAAGATGTCTTTCGACGATGCTCATGTGGTGGAGCCTTCGACTCCTATTACTGAAACAGCCACTGTTCCTATTGTTGATTCAACACAACAACTTGCATCAGAAGTTGAAGTCCATGTTGTTGAACTGTAGACCAAGGTTCAGATCCATCTCAGGCTCCCTTTTATTCTCCATTGTCTCCCCATACAGAAAAGGTGAGACACATTTCTGAAAATCATATTCTCTATTATGCCTTTTCCTGATTGCTAATAGCCCTTTTTATTGATTTAGGTCCATGTATTTGATCTTTTTGAGGAATCTACACTAAGAGATGCACTAGATGCTCTTCTTGGTCGAATGGACTTCTTTACTAGCTCCATGGCCAAGTTCTCTAGTAATTTTCCAAAAATATCTCCATTGATCCGTTGATACAAGAATAGGTAAACTATTTTTGTTCTCTTTTTTCTTTTCCTTTCAAAGAATTGATATTTTCAAAAGATCAAGAATTGTCATCTTGTATAAACAAATTGTCTGTTGTGGCCAAGACCATCTTTAGCCCTGAACAACAAGAAAAATTATCTGTGATGGCTACTGAACTTTCTGGTAAGATAGATCTAGCTCAATATCACTAAGAAATAATTTGTGCAAGACATGCATACATCGAATCTATGAAGGCTATCTTTAATTCAGTTTCTATTAACCGTGGGAAAGCTCTCCAGATCAAACAGAAAGATCATGAACTTCAAGAAGAAAAACATCAACTGGAGACCAAACTTGAGCAAGAACGCTTTGCTAGGCATGCCTTGAAGTTGGAGAAAGAATTCTTGATTTAAGAAACAGAAAACCTTCTCTCTCAAGGAGAAAATAACTCAGTCAAGGTTCAAACTGCTCTAGATGACATAAGCTAATCACAATTTAAATTCAAGGCCTTAGCTGTCGAATGAGATTTATTTAAAGCTTCTTTTCCTACTATATAGTTTTTTGTCGAATCTTTTGTAGAAACAAAGCTCTACATCAATGAAGTATTTTGATTTTTGAATAACGTTCTTTTATTGATTCCTACATCGTTGGATAATATTTTTTTAGGAACTTTCCATTAATAGATCTTTCGTGTGGTTCTCCACCAAGAGACTCTAAATGGTATGCTCTTTTTGATAATACTTTAAGTATTCAAAAAGGTCCTTCCGAATTTGGTAACCACTTACCAAATTCAAGATCCTTATACCCTGGAGGTAATATAGTTTTTTAGATTAAATCTCCTTGCGCAAATTGTTTTCTTCTCACTTTTTTTTATTAAAAGCCCTTTTAATTTTATTTTTCTGCGCTTTATGCAAGTTAGTGCTTGTAATATACTTACTTCTAGATCTTCAGATTCTACATGCATCGCCTCATAATATTGACCGGTAGGCAATTCACCATGTTGAGTTAACCATTGCGATTGAACTATTACCTCTATAGGTAAAACAACCAAATGTCCATACACTAATTCGAATGGGGTAGTTTGGATACAGTCTCTTTTCGAAGTTCGATAAGCCAAAAGTACCTCTGAAAGTAATTCATGCCACTTCCTAGGATTTTCTTCAATAACCTTTACCAAGGTTACCTTAATGATTTTGTTGGTAGCTTCAGCTTGCCCATTTGCTTGGGCCTAATAAGGTGTGGAATTGATAATTTGAATCCCATAATCCTGAGCAAATTCTTTTATTTCGCTACCATTAAACACAGTCCCTTGGTTCACAGTTATTGATTGCGGTAATCCAAATCGATGGACTATATGTTCTTTTATGAATCGAATGACACTTTGCTGCGTCACATTTTTCATGGGGACTGCTTCAACCCATTTGGTAAAATAATTTGTTGCCACTAGGATGTAGTCGTGTTGCTAAGAAGATGGTGGATGAAGTTGTCCTATCAAATCCATGGCCCATCCTCTAAATGGCCAAGGTTTCACAACTGAGTGTAATTGTAATGCTGGGACTCTTTGGATAGGTTCATACTTCTGACAATCTTGACATTCTTTAGCATAGGATATACAATCTTTTTGAATCGATGGCCAATAATACCCATATCTTCTAATTAGCCATCTCACCTTTTCTCCAACCTGGTGAGATTCACAAATACCTTCATGTACTTCAGTCATTATTTTCATGGCTTCAAATTGGCTTACAAATAAAAGCAATATAACCCATCTGAAGACCATCAAAATAGATCACCTTCTAACAATATATAATTTACCACTCAAAATCTTGTGGTCCTATCAACCATAACTGATGGATTCTGTAAGAACTTTTTTATTTCAGTTCTCCAATAATTTTTTGTCGAATCATTGTAAAAAAACTTCTAGAGGTGTTGCCTCTTCTTGTTGTGAAGATAACCACTCCATTTTTTGTATTCTTATTAGTTTTTCATCTTGTCCTTTTGGAATTTTTATTCCAAAAGCTAACTGTGTCATTTCATTAGCACTGCTGTTCTTTAATCTGAGGACATGGTCGAACTGAACTTCTATAAAATTCATTACTAATCTCTTAACTTTATTCAAATATTCAATCAAAGAATTATTGTGACATTGATAATTTCCTGTCACTTATCGAATGACTAACTGTGAATTTCTAATAACTTTTAAATTAGTTATTTAGAATTCTAATGCTAATTCAAGTCCTATAATCAAAGTTTTGTACTCAGCTTGATTATTCGAAAGGACTTGCTCTTGTTGGAGGCAAAACTGCCAAGGTTATTATTTTCATAAACGATTTTCGATAAAAATTAACTGGACGGGCAAATGCCGAAACGGGTTCCAAATAAAACTTTTGATATCGAACGATCAAAATAAAAACCCTTGCAACTATAGTTAATTTAGAAGAATACCTTTTTCCAGTTGATTCTCCAACTGCAAATTTGATTTCGAGTTGAAGCTCCCGTTAGACCTTCTACTGTATTCCCTTATACAATTCCCAAACGTAGTGTAGGCTACAAACTATCGAGAACTCGTATCGACAGAACCTGGTCAATTTTAATCTAAAAGACAAGTTATAAATTTAGTTTAGCCTACCTATATATTTATAGGGCTATAGTAGGAACCTATGGAGTAATTATGACTCAGACTTCTAGTGTGACACAGATACCCATCCAGTGATTTTTACAACTAAGCAAACTTCATAGTGGTATTTGTAATTATGAAAACCTTGTAATGATTTCTGTAATTTTTATAAAATACTAAATTACAGTTTACACCACTAAAGAACTATAATTGCACTCTAAGCCATAATCTCAAGACCTTATTGCATTGAGCTCCTGCTAATAAATGCTTAACTCATCTCCCCACGTTAAGACTCCTGATATCTACCAATTAAATTTAATTACTGACAATTTAATTTAATCGACATCTTAAAATTATTTAAACCATTCCACTTAACTTATTTGACCACCAGATAATCAAATTCACCTGTAGGATTTGGCCTAATTAAAACTTATAAGCTTCTTTATGGGAGTATCGTCAATTCCGATCATTCGAGACGTGGATTCAGTCAATAATTAATATTCACTATAAAAATAATACCGTTATCTAATTCTCCGGGAATATAGACCCATATAGGATCGCATCTTCTAATGAATCAAAATAACGAATATTAAATATACGCAAATAAATAATTATTTCAAGATTAAGAGTATAAGCACTATTCATAATAATCTTGGAGTGTGAATTAATTTATATAATCAATATAAAATTAATTACCCTAAAGTGTTCCGTTTAATACACATAAAGCGTATTAGCACAGAAAGTCAAAACAATAGACGACACTATTATCTATTTTTCGAAACCAAGATAGACCTACTAAAACTCTGTGTTACAGTCGTACCGATGGTATGTCCATTTCCACATAAACTGTGAATAAATAACTTATATTCTGCAAGAATCTAAAATCTAATTTTCTGTGTACAAGCCGTACTCTACACACCATATTAAATACTATACAGAATAGAGGACATCTATGCATAACATTAAAGAAATAATATTACATACATTGTTCATTAAGATTCTCATAAAATATAAAAATTAATTTTATTAAAATAAAATTAAATACTAAAAATATGATTTTCAGTATACAATCCTAACAATCTCCCACTTATACTCAAAACTATGCTGCTATACATCTGATTCCTATGCCCTCTACATGACTATCAAAAGTGTTAGCTGGTGAGCTCATTGTAAAGGATCTGCAAGGTTATCTCCTGATGCACTTTTGGTCAAAGCAACATCACCCCTCTGTACAATTTCTCGTGTCAGGTGATACTTACCCTCGGTGTGCTTTCCTTTCTTGTGGACTCTTGGATCCTTCAAGTTTTCAATCGCTCTGCTATTATCATAATAAAGTGTAATAGCCGACTGAACTGAAGGGACCACGTCTAAATCTAACAGGAAGTTCCTGAGCCAAATGGCCTCCTTGGCTACTTTAAAAACTGCCATGTACTCGACCTCTATAGTGGAATCAGCAATGCAGGACTGCTTGACACTCCTCAAACTTATAGTTTCACCTCCTATGATAAACACATATTCTGAGGTAGACTTACGAGAATCCGTGTTTAACTAGAAGTTTGAGTCTGTGTACCTTAAAGGTATTAGACTGTCTACCTGGTAAATCAACATATAATCCTTAGTCATTTTTAGGTATTTAATTATATTTTTTATCGCATTCTAATGCTCTTACCATGAGTTAGACTAATATCTGCTAATTATGCCAACGACAAAGCAGATGTCGGGTCTAGTGCAATGCACAGCATACATTAGGTTTCTTACTGTCGAAGTATAAGGAACCGCTTTCATCTTCTCTATCTCATCAGGTATCTTAGGACACTGATCCTTGGATAGAGTGATTCCATGCCTGAAAAGAAGAAACCATTTCTTGAAATCCTGCATGCTAAAATGAGTAAGTAGATCATTGATATACTTTGCTTGTGATAAGCCCAACATCATTTGTTTTTGATCTCACATAAGCTTGATCCCAATGATGTGACTGGTTTCTCCCAAGTCATTTATATCAAACTGTTCAGATAACCATACTTTTACCGTAGATAATGCCCCCCACATCGTTTTTGATGAGCAAGATATCATCTACATAAAGTACTAGAAAGATCACCACGCTTTTGTCACGCTTATTGTACACACGAACTCATCTAGACTCTGATCAAAATCATAAGACTTAATGGCTTGATCAAACCGAGTATTGCAAGACCTCGATGCCTGCTTAAGTCCGTAAATGAATCTCTTAAGTTTGGACAACATGTGCTTATGGCCATTTTCTATGAAACCGTCTGGTTGTATCATATAGATACACTTGTCAAGACTTCCATTAAGAAAGGCTGTCTTGACATCTATTTTCCAAATTTCACAATCAAAATGAGCAGCAATGGATAAGAGAATCTAGATAGACTTAAGTATGGTTACCGGTGATAAAGTTTTCTCATAATCGATCCCTTGCTTTGAGTGAATCCTTTCGCAACAAGCCTAGCTTTGAAGATTTCAACCTTCCCGTCTGGTCCTCTCTTCCTCTTGTAGATCCACTTACATCCAATAGATTTTATCCCTTCAAGTGATTCTACAAGTTTTCAGACTTGATTGGAATACATAGATTCCATATCTGAATTTATAGCCCTTTGCCAAAGATCTGCATCGTTATCTTGAAGTGCTTCATTGTAGTTATAGGGTTCGGTATCTAGTTCTGCTGGGATCTTGTGAAAAGACTCTCCTAAGAACATATACCGATCAGGTTGATGAATAACCCTCCCACTACGACGAGGCATTACCTGTGTCTGTGTACTTACAGTAACACGCTGTGCATAATTTAAATCCTGTGCATCAGCACTCTATTCATGATTTGCACCTGTCCCAATAATCCTCCCACTGCGACGAGGCAATGGGATATCGGCGACTTGTGGTTCCTATTCTATTCTATTGGTATTTTCTCTCATTTCTTCCAGAACAATATTGTTTTTAGGCTTGTGGTTCTAAAATATAATCATCTTCTAAGAATCGGGTATTAGTTCTAACAATGACCTTCTGATCCTTAGGATTATAAAATAGGCCACCCTTTGTTCTCTTGGGATACCCGACAAAGAAACATACTTTTGTCCTCAGCTCCAACTTAGTTGCGTTCCCTTTCAGCACATGTGCTGGACACTCCTAAATCTGAATGTGTTTTAGACTTGGTTTATGCCTGGTCCACAATTTTTTGGGAGTAGAAGGTACTAACTTAGAAGGTACCAGATTCAGAATGCAAGTTACTGTCTCTAATGCGAGTCCCCAAAACAAATCAAGTTATCCTGATTAACTTATGATGGACCTTACCATCTTCATAAGAGTTCTATTCCTTCTTTCAGCTACACCATTCTGCTGCAGAGTGCCAGGTGCAGTCAATTGGGATATAATCGCTTCTGATGACAGGTAATTCCTAAACTCTCTAAAAAGGTATTCTCCACGGTCGGATCGTAGTGATTTATTACTTTTACCTAGACGCTTCTCCGCCTCCGCCTTGAATTCTTTGAATTTCTTAAAATATTCAGACTTACAGTGCATCAGGTAAATCTATCCATACCTTGAGTAGTCATCAATGAAACTAACGAAGTACTCAAAGCTACCTCTAGACTGGATTGTTATAGGACCACACATATCAGAGTGAACTAGTTTCAACAGTTCTTTAGCTCTATAGCCTTTGATCGAAAAGGACCTCTTAGTCATCTTACCCTATAAGCAAGATTCTCATACTCGAAGTGCCTCCACTTCTAATGAACTCAAAGGTCCATCTGCTACCAGTATGTTTATCCTTTTTAGATTGATATGATCAAAGCGTAAGTGCCAAACAAACATTTGTTTCATTAAAGAAGGAAACTTTTTCTTATATGGTAAATTAGATGTGTTAATCAATTCAATTAGTTGTAGTATAGGAGAGATAGGAGATACGACATACAGATCATCCACCAATGTATCAGAACAAATAAAATATTTGTTTTTCTTCACAATCACAGATTCATCAAATTGAACAGTATATTTAACATTTGTTAAACTCGAAACTGAAATTAATTATTTTCTAATCAAAGGCACATAAAGAGAATCTTTTAGAAGTATTATCCTATCTCTACTAAAGCTGAGAGCGATATCTCCTACTACAATTGCTGCCACCCTTGTATTATGGCTCATATGCAGGTATATTTCCCCATCACTGAGCTGCTTGATTTCCTAGAACCTCTGTAAAAAATTACAGACATGATTAGTGGCTCCCATATCTACACACTAGGTTCTGGTAGATAACATCGCTAAACATGTTTCAACCACCAGTGAACAGAAATTATCTGATTTATTCTGCTTACTGAAAAAAAATTGGATACTGCTTTTTTCAATGCCTAAATTGGTTACAATGATAGCACTTGCGTGTCGATTTCTTTACACTAGCTTTTAGTTCATTAACTGCTTTTGGACCTATGCCTCCCTGTGTCTGAACTTTTTTTTTCTTCTTGCCTTTCGTCTTAGAAGAAGAACCTTTCTCAGCCACATACACAGAACTTGGCTTCCTAAGAATACCCTCGACTGCTTAAAGTTACTTAAGAAGTTCTGCCAATAAAAAGCTGAGCTTGTTCATGGTGTAGTTCAAGCAGAACTACTTAAAACTTTTAGGCAGTGACTAGAGTATGATATCGACCTGGGATTCCCCATCAATTTCAGCTCGTAGGATCTCCAGTTTATTTAGAAGACTGATCATCTTCAAAACATGATCTCCAATTGGGGTGTCTTCAGCCATGTTTACATTCATTAGAGATTTCATGGCCACCTACCTAACAGCACGATTTTGATCCCCAAATATTTCTTTGAGGTTCATAATCATGTCATAGGCACGGGGCATAGATTGATGATGATACTACAAAATATTTGACATTGAAGCCAAAATGTAATAGCGAGCCATCAGATCAGCTTTCTACCACTTTTGATGGGCCTGAGTTTCCTCTTCGGTCACCCCCACATCAGGTACTGGTGGACATATCCCAGTTAATACAAACTTGTAATCCTCAGCAGTTAATACAATATCCAAATTTCTTTTCCAGTCAACATAGTTCGGTTCCGTAAGTTTTTTTTCTTTAAGTATTGAAGCGAGTGGATTGAAAGGCATTTTGTTCATGAGAATCACATAATTAAAAAATACCATTGATTATGACGAGTAATACTTTAAATTTATTTTAATTTGGTTCCCTCTATTATTTTTAAAAAATTCACCAGCAGCCTAGTATCCTATGAACAACATGTCTCAATGGGAGGACGTATATTATCCATCATTTGTCCAGACAGGTCAATCCCTATTAATTTTACTATTTAGGCAACTGACCCTGTTAAGTAAAATTAAATAGCTGATATAGTTTCGGTTTAGTATATAATGGCAATGACTCTGATGGAGAGGACACTATTATATACAGTTAAGTGATAACCACCATCTAATCCCAAATCAATCATTTCGCAATGAACCATTCAAATGGAGAAGTGATCTACACTAACAATTATCCAGAATTATTCTTAAAAGAGTTTTGTACTGGCGATACTATAATTAATCTATCTGATGGAGAGAAAGGCCTTACTGCTAACACGTAGAATTTAATTACATCGCCTACAAACTGCTGATGGAGATCACGAGATTTATCTGTGAATAAATTCTCTCTCCCACTTAGATTTTTAAAATACTTTTTAGGGTTATAAAAATTCGTTTAATTAAAATAAATTTATTAATTTTAAAAATCACACGATCTGAAAGAATTAAGCATCTTTCCGTGTACACGATTCCAAAGATTCTGATTTGTCAAACTATCTTTTCATGTTTTAATGCGTAAAAAACAAAATTCAATAAATGCACAATTTTTCTTTCAACTTGCCAGCTAAAGTAGTGATTAAATGTATTTAATTATTTTATTTTTCATTACTCATTTTTAAAAAAAAAATAATTTATTTAGATTAAATATTTTTTTATTTAATTAATTCAAAATCTAGAATTAATTTTTACATTTTTTCAAGATATCCAATTTTATAAAAAATTATCTTAGACGTGATATTTTATAAAAAAATAAAATATATAAAAAAATTTCATTTAATTAAAAATTTTAATTAAAAAATAATAATTTTATTTTCTTTTATGAAATATTTAATTAAATTAACAGGAAAATATAAAATAGATGTACATCATCCATGCAGTTAATATGAATATAAATACAAGATATGTATACATTCCAGTTTTATGATCAAAGCGAAACTCTGAAGAGTTTCAATTTTATGTTAAAGATAAGTTGTAATAAAAATTTGTTCGAGTTAGTTTCCTGTATTTCGATTGCATCAAGCTTCTCTGTTACACTATGATTTATAAATATATCACACAAGGATCAAAACATATCAGAATATTCGATCAAAATAACCCTCGAACCAGCTCCACCACCGCCGGCCACCAGCCACCGCCGGCATCGTCCCTAGCTGCTGGCTTTAGGTGACTTTTGCTGTCTCCTCCGTACTTCGTTTTTGACACAATTTTTTTTAAAAAAAATAGCTCTCGAAAAGTAGTACTTTTCTATTAAAAACCAGATCAAAAATTGTCCCAAAAATGGCCATCGAAAGAGCCCGAACCTGCCCCGCCACTGCCACTTGTGCCACTGCCTCTTCAGCCCACTGTTTGGGCTTTTTCTATTGGAGGCAAGATTGTCAAAATCTTTATTTTTGCAAACAATTATCTAAAAAAATTAACTGAACATGAAAACTCCAAAACGAGCTTCAAATAAAATTTTTGATGACGAACGATCAAAATAAAACTCGTGCATCCGAAGTTAATTTTGAAGAATACATTTTTACCGGTCGAATCTTCAACTATGATTCGAATTCAAGTTGAAACTTTTATCAGATCTTCTACTGTATTTTCTTATGCGATTCTCGGATATAGTGTGGGCTATAATCTTCCGAGAACTCGTACCGGCAGAACCTGTACAGTTTTAGTCTTAGAAAATATGTTATGAAACTAGTTTAGCCTACCTGCATATTTAGAGAGCTATAGCAGGGACTTGGAAAGTAATTATGAGTAAAACTTTCAGTGGAACATAAACATGTATCAACAGTTTCTACAATTAAGAAAATCTTGTAGCGGTATCTGTAATTATGAGAAACCAGTAGCAGTTTTTCATAATTTTTATAAAATACTGAATTATAGTTCACACAACTAAAAAACTATAATTTCACTCTGACCCATAATCTCAAGATCATCTAGCATTGACCTCATATTATTAAATGCTTACCATTTCTCCCCACGTTAAGATTCCTGACACTCGCCAATTAAATTTAATTACTGACAATTTAATTTAATCGGCATCTTGATATTCTTTAAACCCTTCCGGTTAACTTATTTGACCGCCAGATAAACAAATCCACCTATAGGGTTTGGCCAAGTCAAAACTTATAAGCTTCCTTAAGGGAGTATTGTCAATCTCGATCTTTCGGGACATGGATTCCGTTAATAATTAATATTGACCATATAAATAATACCTCTATTCAACTCACCGGGATTATAGATCCATATAAGATCGCACCCTCTAATGAATTAAAATAATAAAAATTAAATATATTCAAATCAATAATTATTTCAAGATTAAGAAGATAAGTACTATTCATAATAACCTTGGGGTGCGGATTAATTTATATAGCCAGTATAAAATAAATTATCCCAAATGTCCCGTTCAATACACACAAAGTGTACTAGTATAGAGAGTCGAAACAATAGACGATGCTATTATCTGTTCCCCGTAACCAAGACAGACCTACTAAAATTTTGTGCTACAGTCGTACCGATGGTATGTCTATTTCTATCTAAACTGTGAATATAAAACGTATATTCTGTAAGAACTTAAAATCTGATATTCTGTGTAAATCGTACTTTACACACCAGATTAAATACTATACAGAATATCAGACATCCATGTATAATATTAAAGAAATGGAACATATACATTGCTCATAAAGATTCTCATAAAATAGAAAATTAATTTTATTATTGAAATAAAATTAAATACTAAAAACGTGATTTTTAATATACAACCCTAACAATCTTCTACTTATATTCAAAATCATGCTGCCATACATCTGACTCTATGCCCTCTATTTGACTATTAAAAGTCTTAGCCGGTAAGCTCTTTGTAAAGGATCTGCAAGGTTATCTCTTGATGCAATCTTGGTCACATCAACATCACCCCTCTGTACGATTTCTCATATCAGGTGATACTTACGCTCAATGCGCTTTCTTTTCTTGTGGACTCTTGACTCCTTCGAGTTTGTAACTGCTCCGCTATTATTACAATAAAGTGTAATAGCCGATTGAAGTGAAGTTACCATATCTAGATCCAACAAGAAGTTCCTAAGCTAAACGGCCTACTTGGTTGCTTCAGAAGCTACTAGGTACTCGACCTCCATGGTGGAATCAGCAATATAAGATTGCTTGATACTCCTTTAACATATAGTTCCACCTCTTTAGGTAAACACATATTAAGGTAGACTTACGAGAATTCCTATCAGACTGACAATCTGACTCTGTTTACCTAAAAGGTACTAGACTATCTACCTAGTAAACCAACATATAATTCTTAATCCTTTTCAGGTACCTGATTATATTCTTTACCGCAGTCCAATGCTCCTGTCCTGAATTAGACTGATATTTGCTAACCATGCCAATGGCAAAACAGACGTCGGGTCTAGTGCAAATCATAGCATACATGAGGCTTTCTACTACCGAAGCATAAGGAACTGCCTTCATCTTCTCTACCTCATCAGGTGTCTTAGGACACTGATCATTGGATAGAGTAATTCCATGACTGAAAGGGAGAAACCCTTTCTTGAAATTCTGCATGCAAAAATGTGTAAGGATATTATCGATATACTTTTCTTGTGATAAGCACAATATCCTTTATTTTCGATCTTGCACAAGCTTGATCCCAAGAATATGATTGGCTTCTCCTAAGCCCTTCATATCAAACTGCCCAATAACCATAGTTTAACCGTAGATAATGCCCCCACATCATTTCTGATGAGCAAGATATCGTCTATATAAAGTACTACGAAGATCACTACGTTCGTCCGGACTCTGATCAAAACCATAAGATTTTATGGCTTGATCAAATTGAGTGTTCCAAGACCTCAATGCCTGCTTAAGTCTGTAAATAGATCTCTTAAGCTTATACAACATGTGCTCCTAGCCATTTGCAATAAATTCGTCTGATTGTACCATATAGTTACACTCGTCAAGACTTCCATTAAGGAAAGCTGTCTTGACGTCCATTTTTCTGATTTCGTAATCGAAATGTGTAGTAATGGATTAGAGAATTCGGATAGACTTAAGCATGGCTACCGGCGAAAAGGTTTTAACAAAAAACCTAGCTTTGAAGGTTTCAACGTTTTCGTCATCTCCTCTTATCCTCTTATAGATCCACTTGCATCCAATGGGTTTTATCCCTTCCGATGGTTCTACAAGTTTTTAGACCTGATTGAAATACATAGATTCTATCTTTGAATTCATAGCCCTTTGTCAAAGATATGCCTCTTTGTCTTGAAGTGCTTCATTGTAGTTACAGGATTCGGTATCTAGTTCTGTCGGGATCTTATCAAAAGACTCTCCAAAGAATGTATACCGATCATGTTGATGAACAATCCTCCCACTACGACGAGGCACTACTTGTGTCCGTATACTAGCAGTAACACGCTGTGCAGAATCAGAACCCTTGCATCAGCACCCTATTCTTGATATGCACCTGTCCCGATAACCCCTCCCACTACGACGAGGTAATGGAATATCAGTGACTTATTATTCCGTTCTATTGGTATTTTTTCTCAGTTCTTCCAAAACAATTCTGTTATTAGGCCTGTGATCCATAATGTAATCATCTTCTATGAATCGGGCATTGGTGCTAACAATAACCTTTTGATCATTCGAATTATAAAATAGACCACCATTCGTTCCCTTGGGATACCTTACAAAGAAACAGACTTCAGTCCTTGGTTCTAACTTACCTGCGTTCTCTTTTAGCACATGTGCTGGATAATCTCAAATCCGAATGTGTTTTAAACTAGGCTTATGCTTGGTCCACAATTCTATAGGAGTAAAAGGTACTAACTTAGAAGGTACCATGTTCAGAATGTATGCCGCTGTCTCTAAACCATGTCCCCATAACAAATTGGATAAACCTGAATAACTCATCATGGACCTTACCATCTCCATAAGAGTCATATTCATTCTTTTTGCTACACCATTCTGCTGCAGAGTGCCAGGTATAGTCAACTGGGATATAATCTCTTTTGATGACAAGTAGTCCTTAAACTCTCTAAAGAGGTATTCTCTACCACGGTCGGATCGTAGTGATTTGATATTTTTACCTAGACGCTTCTCCACCTCTGTCTTGAATTCTTTAAATTTCTTAAAGCATTCAAACTTACGGTACATCAGGTAAACGTATTCATACCTTGAGTAGTCATTAATGAAACTGGCAAAGTACTCAAAGCCACCTCTAGCCCAGATTGTTGTAGGACCACACAGATCAGAATGAACCAGCTCCAATGATTCCTTACCTCTATAGTCTTTAGCTGAAAGAGTCTCTTGGTCATCTTATTCTTTAATCAAGATTCACAGACTGGAAGTGCCTCAACTTCCAATGAACTCAAAGGTCTATCTGCTACCCGTCTGTTTATTATTTTTAGAATAATATGACCCAAGCGTAAGTGCTAAAGAAATGATTAGTTCATTAAAAAAGAAAACTTTCTCTTATATGGTAAATTAGGTGTGTTATTTATTTCAGTTAGTTGCAGTATAGGCAAGATTGGAGTAATAACATAAAGATCATCCACCAATGTACCAGAACAGATAGACTGTTTATTATCCTTAAGAATGAAAGAGTTATGAAAATAAACCACATATCCATCTTTAACCATTCTAAAAATGAAAACTATATTCCTTCTATTAGAGGGTACATAAAGATAATCTCTCAATATTAAAATCCTATCTCCACTAAAATTGAGAGTGACATCTCCCACTGTTACTACTGTTACTTTTATACTATTGCCCATATGAAGGTAAGTCTCTCAATCACTAAGTTGTCGAATTTTTTAGAACCTCTACAACGAATTGCAGACATGATTAGTGGTTCTCGTATCTACACACCAGGTACTGGTAGATAACACCGCTAAACATGTTTCCACAACAAGTGAATAGAAATTACTCTGTTTGTTCTGCCTTTTGAGAAATAATGGACATAATTTTTTCTTGTGCCGTGTCTGGTTACAATTAAAATATCTGCCTTTCGGTTTTTTCACACCAATCTGTGGGCCACTAACTACCCTAAAAATTGTGTCTCCTTGTTTTTGAACCTTTTTCTTCTTTATGCCTTTCGTCCCCGAGAAAGAATTTTTTTCAGAAATAAACACATTTTCTAGTATTAAAGGAATACCATTGGTAGTTAAAACTGTATCCAAGTTATATTTTCGGTCAATAAAATTCGGTCCCGTTAATTTGTTTTCTTTGAGTATTAAAGCGAGTGGGTTGAAAATTATTTTAATCCCGAGAATCACACAATCAAAATACCGTTAATTATGATGAGCAAAATTTTGAATTCATTTTAATTTGATTTTCTCTACCATTTTAAAATTAATTCGCCAGCAGCCTGGTAACCTGAGAATAGCATGCCACATTGGGAAGACATCTACTATCCTTCATAAGACCAGACAAACCAATTACTTTTAATTTTACTATCTAGACAATTGACTCTGCTAAGTAAAATTAAATAGCTGACATAACTTCGGTCTAGTATATAATAGCAGTGACTTAGATAGAGATGATACTATTATATACAGTTAAGTGTGAACCATCACCTAATTTCAAATCAATCATTTCGAAATGAACCCTTTAGATAGAGAAGTGATCTATACTAATAATTATTCATATCTATTTCTAAAGGAGATTTGTACTGATAACACCACAATTAATCTATCCGATGGGGAGGAAGGCTTTATTGCCAACACGTAGGGTTTAATTGCATCGCTTACAAATTGGTGACGGAGACCGCATGATTTATCTGTGAATAAATTTCCTCTTCCACTTAGATTTTAATATATTTTTTAGGGTTATAAAAATCTGTTTAATTAAAATAAATTTATTAATTTCGAAAGTCACACGATCTGAAAGAATTAAACATCTTTCCGTATACACGATTCCAAAGATTTTGGTTTATCAAACCATCTTTTCGTGTTTAAATGCGTAACAAACAAAATTTAATAAATGCATAGTTTTTTCTCATACTTTTCAGTTAAGGTAGTAATTAAAAATATTTATTTATTTTATTTTCTGTCCCGTATTTTTCAAAAAAATAAAATTTATTTCGATTAAATATTTTTTCATTTAATTAATTCAAAATTCAAAATTAATTCTCACGTATTTTCAAGATATCTGATTTTATAAAAAATCATCTTAAATATGATATTTTGTAAAAAATAAAATATCTAAAGTTTTTTCATTTAATTAAAATTAATTAATAAATTTTTTTCTAATTTATTTTTCATTACAAACTATTTTAATTAAAATCAAAATTTTGAATTAATTAAATTAATAGTATAAATAAAATAGATATGTAATAATCCATGCATTTCATATATATATATAAACACGATATGCATGTATTCCGATTTTATGATCCAAGTGAAACGCTAAAGCGTTTCATTCTCCCGAAGAGAATAAGCAGTAATAATCATCTTTCGTATCTGATTCAGTGTCTTAATTGCATTAGGCTTTTCTAATACTATCTGATATATCAATATATATTATATCAGTCCCATATATATTAGAATATACATCAAAACCAGCTTCAGGAGAGAGAAAGTGATCGGCCACCCCAGCTACCGCCGGCACCACTTTGCCGCCACCTTTAGATGGCTCATGCCGCCTCATCTGAACTCCGTTTTTGACGAATTTTATACTGTTGAAATTTGCTCAAAAATTGCTCAAAAAATGGCCAAAAATTGCTTGGAAGCCACTATTGCCGCCCACTAGCGCCACCGCACAAACCGCTGCCCGTTTAGGCTTTTTTCGGTGGTTCTTTGGTGCCCGTTTTTTTGAAAAAATAGTTCAAATATCTAGTGATATGATAATTCAAAGAAATCCTTGAAGACAATCTAAAAACGTTTCAAAAAATAGCCCTGAACCTGCTGTTGTAGCGCCGCCACCGCCGGACAAAAAATGCCGCTGTTTTTGCCTTTTTTAATTCACTTTGGCCCTTTTTTTTTTTCCTGGTTTTGGGACAGTTCTTAAGGTATGTTTTATTGCTATTTTATATTTAAAAAATTACTTAAAAAATAGTCTAAAAAATAACCCAAAAAATCATCAAAACTGTTGCCGAACTACCCCCCAAAAAGCCGTCGAAACCGGGCTATTTTGCTATTTTTTCTCACTGTTTTCACTTGATTTTTATACATAAATATTGCAAAAAAATTTACCAGAAAAAATTATTTAAAACCACAAAAAATTTACCGCGATCCATGATTTGTTAAAATCTCGAACCACCGCCGGTGCCGCCGTCGTTCTTCGTGTTATTGGATATGATCAACCTGTTCTTAAATAATCTAAACAGATATTCTAAAAATAAAAACTAGCTATTACATTAATCCTTTGTTCCGAAGATTCACATTCGATTTATCACAATCAACCCCCGTAATTAAAAAAATAATCACCATTCACAAATCATTCAATCAAATATGAATTAATACGATCATAAAATCAGGATTAGAACGCCTACAAAATAATAGTGAGCATAGTTCTAAAACTACCTGGCCACGATAATTGAAAACAAAAAATAAAACGGCTCTTATACCAATTGTTGGAGGCATGACTGTCAAAATCTTTATTTTTACAAACGATTATTTGAAAAAATTAACTGGACGTGCAAAAAAGCCAAAACGGGCTCCTGATAAAACTTTTGATGATGAACGATCAAAATAAAACCCGTGCATCCGAAGTTAATTTAGAAGATACCTTTTTACTGGTCAAATCTTCAACTATGATTTGAATCCAAGTTAAAACTCCTGTAAGATCTTCTACTGTATTCTCTTATACGATTCCCAGATATAGTGTCGGTTATAATTCTTTTAGAACTCGTACCGGCAGAACCTGGACAGTTTTAGTCTTAAAAGACAAGTTATGAAATTGGTTTAGCCTACCCGCATATTTATAGAGCTATAGCAGGGACCTATGGAGTAATTATGACACGTATCAGCAGTTTTCACAATTAAGCAAACCTCATAGCGGTATCTGCAATTATGGAAACCAGCAGTGATTTTTAAAAATTTTATAAAATACTGAATTACAGTTTACATAACTAAAGAACTATAATTGCACTCTGACCCATAATCTGAAGATCGTCTAGTATTGACCTCATGTTAGTAAATGCTTACCATTTTTCCCTACGTTAAAATTCATGATACCCGTAAATTAAATTTAATTACTGATAATTTAATTTAATTGGCATCTTAATAATCCTTAAACCCTTTTGCTTAACTTATTTGACCTGGTCAAAACTTATAAGCTTCCTTAAATGGGTATCGTCAATCCTGATATTTTGGGACGTTGATTCCGTTAATGATTAATATTCACCATATAAAAAATACCACTATCCAACTTACTGGGAATATAGATCCATATAAAATCACACAATCTAATAAATCAAAATAATAAATATTAAATACACGTAAATCAATAATTATTTTAAGATTAAGAAGATAAGCACTATTCATAATAACTTTGGGGTGCGAATTAATTTATATAGTAAGTATAAAATTAATTATCTCAAATGTCCCGTTCAATACACACAAAGTGTACTAGTACAAAGAATCGAAACAAGAGACGACGCTATTATCTGCTTTCCGTAACCAAGATAGGTCTACTAAAATTCTGTGATACAGTCGTACCGATAGTATGTCTATTTCTATCTAAACTGTGAATATAAAACTTATATTGTACAAGAATAAAAAAACTGATCTTTAGTGTGTAAGCCGCACTCTACACACCAGGTTAAATACTATACAGAATATCGAACATTCATGCATAATATTAAAGAAATGGTACACATACATTACTCATAAAATAAAAAAATAATTTTATTATTGAAATAAAATTAAATACTAAAAATATGATTTTGAGTATACCAAATCGTAACATTTTTCGGTGGTATTTTTGCTCCCATTTTTTTGTTGGAAAAATAGCACAAATATCCAAGAACATGTGGCTTCAAAGAACGCCTCGAAAATAGCCCCGAAAAGCCTCGAAAATAGCCCTGAACAGCGCCACCGTTAGCAGCCTGAAACCGTCGTTGTTTTTGCACTCTTTTGGCCCAATTATTTTATGATTTTTGAACAGTATTTTAAGATATGTTTACTGCTATTTTATACCTAAAAAATACTCAAAATAGTTCAAAAAACATTCTAAAAAATAACAAAATCGGCCCCAAATCGCTCCCGGCAAAGCCGCCGGTGGTGGGCTATTTTTGTCGATTTTTGCCATTGTTTTTGACTTATTTTTTTTGCTATTTTTAATACATAAATACTGCATAAACTCATCGAAAAAACTATTTTAAAACCGTTAAAAAATCACCGCAATCTGTGGCCCGTAAAAACTCGAAACCACAGTCGGTGTCGCTGCCTGTTCTTTGTGTTCTTAGATATTCAACATGTTCTTAAATATTCTAAGCTGATATTTGAAAACAAATATTTGCTATTACATCGAAAACTTATGTCCCGTAAGCTCACATTCGATCTAGAAAAAATTTAATCTATCACGATCAACCCTCGTGATTAAAAATAATTAAATTATTATCCAAACTATTCAATTAGACATGAAAAATATGATGATCATAAAATCGGGATTAGAATGACTGCAAAACAAAGTTAGCGCAGTTCTAAAATTATCCGGCCCCGATAAACTGTAAACAAAAAACAAAACGGCTCTGATACCAATTGTTGGAGGCAAAACTACTAAGATCATTATTTTTGTAAACGATTTTTGATAAAAATTAACTAGACGAGCAAACATCGAAATGGGCTCCAGATAAAACTTTTGATGTCGAACGATCAAAATAAAAACCCATGCAACAACAATTAATTTAGAAGAATATCTTTTTTCGGTCGATTCTCCAACTATGATTTTGATTTTGAGTTGAAACTCTTGTCAGACCTTCTACTGTATTCCCTTATGCAATTCCCGAACGTAGTGTGGGCTTTGAACGTTCAAGAACTCGTATCGGCAGAACCTGGTCAGCTTTAGTCTAAAAGACAAGTTATGAAACTGGTTCAGTCTACCTGCATATTTATAGAACTACATTAGGAATCTATAGACTAATTATGACTCAAACTTCTAGTGTGACACATATACCCATTTAGCGATTTTTGCAATTAAGTAAACCTCAAGCGGTATATGTAATTATGAAAGCCTTACAACAGTTTCTGTAATTTTCATAAAAACTAAATTACAGTTCACACCACTAAAGAACTATAATTATACTATAAGCTATAATCTCAAGACTTTCTTGCATTGAGCTCCTGTTATTAAATACTTAACTCATCTCCCTATGTTAAGATTTTCGATACCCGTTAATTAAATTTAATTACTGATAATTTAATTTAATCAGTATCTTAAAATTCTTTAAGTTCTTCTACTTAATTTATTTAACGGCCGAATAATCAAATCCACTTGCAGGGTTTAACCCGGTCAAAACTTATAAGCTTTCTTAAAGGAGTATCGTCAATCCCGATCATTCGGAACGTGAATTCTATCAATAATTAATATTCACCATATAAATAATACCGCTATCAAACTCATCGGGAATATAGACCAATATAAGATCGCACCATCTAATGAATCAAAACAATGAATATTAAATATACACAAATCAATAATTATTTTAGGATTAAGAGCATAAACAATATTCATAATAATATTGAGATTTGAATTAATTTATATAGTCAGTATAAAATTAATTATCCCAAATGTCCCGTTCAATACACATAATGTGTACTAGCACAGAGAGTAAGAACAATAGACGACGCTATTATCTGTTCCCCGTAACCAAGATATGCTTGCTAAAACTTTGTGCTACAGTCGTACCGATGGTATGTCCATTTTCATCTAAACTGTGAACAAATAACTTAGATTTTGTAAAAACCTAAAATCTGATCTTTTGTGTGCAAGCTGTACTCTACACACCAGATTAAATACTTTACAGAATAAAGGACATATATGCATAAATTAAGGAAATGATATTGCATACATTTCTCATTAAGATTATCATAAGATAAAAAAATTAATTTTATTAAAATAAGATTAAATACTAAAAACATGACTTTCAGTATACAACCCTAACCGTTCTTCATTTAACTAGAAAGCAAACGAGTATATCTTTCCTTTAGGTGAAACAAGGACAACGCTTGCCCCCACACCTTGTTCTGTTTTTAACTCGTCGAATATTAATTTCCAGAATACTTTTAAAAAATTAATTTCGAATAGGTCTCTCTCCTGTATTATATTTGGGTGATCTGCTAAGAAATCAGCCAATGCTTGACCTTTTATTGCCTTTTGAGGAACATATATGAAGTTATATTCTGTTAAGGTTAGGATCCACTTTTCTTGTTTGCCTCTTAATATAGGCTTAGACAACATATATTTAATCACGTTTGTTTGGGCAACGACATACACCGTCAATGGTAAAAGATAATGTCTTAATTTTATCGCAGAAAAATATAATGTAAGGCATAACTTCTCCACTGACGTATATTTTATTTCAGTATCATGCAGTTTTTGACTTAAATAGTAAACTGCTTGTTCATGCCCTTATTTATTATTTTGAGCTAACAAACTGCCTATGGACTGTTCGTTACAAGATATATATAACTTCAGAGGCTGACCTAGCGTTGGTGGCATCAACACAGGTGGCTTACTTAGATGTACTTTCAAAATATCGAATGCCACATGATATTCTTGCTCCCATTTAAATTTTGTGCCTTATTTCATCCTTATTAGAGGAAAAAAAGCTTGAAGTTTTTTCTGTCAGGTTTGATATAAATCTTTGAAGGAAATTTATTTGTCCTAAAAACCTTTGTAACTCCTTATTCGAAGGTGGTTTAGCTTCTAGTATAGCCTTAGCTTTATTCTGATCAATTTTCATTCCTCTTTTATGTACCAAAATCTTAGAAAATTCATTGCAGAAACTCCAAAGGCACATTTCAATGGATTCATTTTGAGTTAGTGATGCCTCATCATTTCGAATACCTATCGAATGTTTTCTAAATGCACCTCTTGTTGATGAGATTTGATCATAATATCATTTATGTATACTTTCATGATTTTTTCAATGAAATCATGAAAAATTGTATTGATTGGTAGCTCTAGCTTTTTTTTAACCCAAATGGAATAATAACCCATTCATAGGTTCCCAAAGCCACTAGGCATCTAAATGCGGTTTTATGAGTATCCCTTGGAGCAATAAATATCTGGTTGTACCCTATATGTCCATTCAGAAAGGAAAAAATTTTATTTTTGGCCACTGAATCTATTAATAGATCAGTTATAGGCATAGGGTACTCATCTTTTGGGCTTGCTGTATTAAGATTTCGATAAACGATACAAACATTTAATTTTGCATTATTTTTCATTATTGAGACTACATTAGACAACCACTCAACATATCTAGTTGTTCTAATGAATCCTACTATTAATAGCCTTTCAATTTCTTCTTTTATTAAAAGAACTACTTCAGTACTCATTCTTCTGGGTGGTTGTTTGTAAGGCAGAAAATTAGGTCTAATAGGTAATCGATGTTCTACCAAATTCTTATCTAGACCTGGCATTTTTTCGTATTTCCATATAAAACAATCTTTATACTAGTTTAAAAGACTTATGGGTTTGCTTTTCATTTCATTGCTTAACTTAGAACTTACATAAATAGATCTAGGATCTTGACAAGATCCTAACTTGACCTCATTTAATTTAACTTGCACTTCTACATAAACATCATCTAATTTTACAAGTGCAGTTGTAAGTTCTTCTATCGATAAACCCTTACAATTACTTGGGCGTCATCTAACACACACTCAGCCCTGTTATAATGTGAAGAGTTTCCTTCTTGTAGCTTCCTTTCAAGAAAAAATGCATAAAGTCTTTAGAAAGTAGACTTTATTATTTTCTCTTCCTTCATCTCTGTGTTACTTTCCACTGATCCCTTCCTTTGTGTCTCCATAATCCTTTCTCTTTATCACAGGCCTTTTGATTATATTAGGCCTTGGAAAGTTCTGACTTGTTTTATTTAAACCTTCTCACATTCCCTACAATATTTGCTCCCCAGATATACTTGCATTGTTAATCATGTCAAGTGATGACCCTTCTTCAAGCTTATACGAAGGAGCTTCGACGTTGTTAGTCTCAACAAGAAATGGATTCTTGTCAACCCGACATATTTTCATATCTTTTCCTCCTTCGTAATCCCTTTGTGTTTGAAAGATAAGAGCTTGGTGTAGGGATGATGGAACACTTTCATTCGAATGTATCCAATCTCGACCTAAAAGCATATTGTAATTTGAAGATGAATCGACCACAAAGAAAGTGGCATTTATCTGTCATTCCCCAATCAACAGTCGCGATGCTAAAATACCTCGTGTTGATGATGCTCCTCCAGCGAAGTTACTTACCATAACCTTTGTTGACAATAGTTCACTTTCCTTATTACCCAATACTTTTAACATCCTTAATGGCAAGATATTTACTACAGCTCTGTTATCGATCAAGACCCTATCAATAAGCTTACCATCGATAATAGCGATCACATACAATGGCTTCAAATGCCTTATCAAAGCTTCCTCTGGTGCTTGTATTACCACTTGAGATTTTTTTGTCCAATCCTTTTCGATTCCTATGGTCCGTGACAAAGGCACTTTCTTTTCCATTTCTTCGATTGTAACGGTGGCTTCTAACCTATCCACGACATCCCCATCGAGGCTGACAGGTTGGTTTAGTTTTGCCTGAAATACTTTTGGCAAAATCAAAACTATATTACAATCGATGTTGGGTGAGAATGATCCAAATTGAATTGCCGCTTCAAGTTTCTCCCCAAAATCACTTGAATGATCTGAATTCTGACTGTGACTTTTCTCTCCATGTGCAGGGTTTTTCTATTAATCTTCATCCACATCTGATGCCTTGACTGACTCTGGTTCATCACCAGATATCAACAATTTCTTCACTTTTTTGAGTTTCCTAGCTAATGCTTCGTTTGCTATGTTCCTTTGCCCCCAGCCTTCTAATCAGACTGGTCGTATTTTGTTTGTTTAATTCCTTCTCTGGTCCACACCATGTTTGGTGCTGGTCGAGAATGAGATGGTGGACTCTTCGGATAATTTGGATGCACATTTGGTAACGTTTTGGCAGCAAATTTTTGCTGTAACCTTCTCTTTTGTGTGGTAGTTGCTTGAGTGTACCAACCTTTTGGAGATGTGAACTTTGGGTGCCTTGCTCTTTCCTATCGATCAGTAGGTGGAACTGGAGGTCTTACCATTCTTCTTGGCCTATCGAAAGGCCTACCTTGTTGATATCCTTGCCATGGCGTTGGTCTTCCATGCGGTCTTGGAAATGGCCTTCTCCCATGATGCTTAATCTCTTGAGTTTCCGGCTAACATGGGACAATCGAACTTCCCTTCACGAGGAACAGCCCATCATTTGGTCCGTACATTTCTACTTTGCATGGCCTAAAGATTTCAGGATCTAATCCCTCGTAAATCAGCTTGGCTTCGTTATAAATTTATAGATCTCCTCCTCCCATCGTACTAAAACAAAGGGATGCCTATGAGAAACATGTTTTAAATTTTTTTCAGCTATTTCGATCTCAGCTTCTTGCACAGATCTTCAACACCTTATAT
>JAOTRH010438262.1:0-33634 GCA_034768845.1 Heliamphora exappendiculata | reverse complement strand
GCAAAGAGCAGAAAGAGCTAAGAGAGAGATGGCAGCGAGGGGAGAGAGCAAAAAGACCGAAGGCTGGTGGCGGTGAGGGCGGTGATGGGGTCGCCGTCGGCGATGACAGGCGTGGACTGCTGTGGCGGTGCCGACAGATCTGCCATCTCTCTCTCCCTCTCTATCCTCTCTCTCTCTCTCTCACACCACCAAAACCACCCCAGCTTGTGGAAGGCAGTGGTGGTGCCGGCGGATAGAGGCCGGAGGTGGTGTGCCTGGTGGCTAGTGGTCACGATGGGCGTGGATCGCAATAGGCGTGGCTGGTACGGTGCACCGGCGTCGTGTTTCTCTTATGTGAGCTTCTGTTCGAAGCTTTTTGGAGAAGAAAGAAGCTTCTCAGCTTCTGGTTCAGAGAAACGCAACCTCCATCTGTCGGCACCGCCACCGTCGTCCACGCCTGTCGTAGCCGCCGACGACCCCATCGCCGCCCTCAACCACCGCCAGCCTTCAGTCTCTTTGCTCTCTCCCCTCTCTGCCATCTCTCTCTCTCTGCTCTCTCTAATCTTTGCCCCATCTCTCTCTCTCTCTATCCTCTCTCACCACCAAAACCACCCTCACTAGTAGTAGTGGTTTTCAAGGGTGATTTTGGGGGTGATTTTGGTAGATTTTCATTAAGTAGTAACGAAAATTTGATGATTAAATTAATTTAATACAAAAACTAAACTAGATGGGAGGTTAATGTCGTTTCAGAAGCCACATGGCGTGTATTTATTTTTGTTAGAAACCTCAGAGGAGGTCAGTGTAATTTACCCTAAAATTTATGAAAATCGTAAGTAATTAGTGAACGCAATTTTTTTTTTAAATGTTGAACTCAAAACATTTTTTGTGTGTGTGATTTTTTACCAACTCATCTACGATGAGGTCAATTTAAAATTGATCTATTATTCGTATAATATAAATTAAAATAAATGCATCGATTAATAAGTAGAATACATTTTTTGTATATTCATTTTCATATTGTTTGACCCTTGCAAAGATATATAAATACATAAATTTTTATATGAGAAAGAAGGTAGAAAGTCTAAAGTTCATCAAATATCAATAGAAGGAAAGACACAAAGTCAGGCTTTTTGAAATGCAAACTAAGGGCAATTTAAAATTTTTAACTTTTTAGTTAAAAAAATGCAGAAAAAGGTTTGCAAAAAATATAAAAAGTTAAAAAATTAAAATGTTATATCGAAACACTAGTTGTTAAAATAATCTATTCAGACTCATATCCTATTTTAAAATACAATAATACTTGTATTTAATATTTTACTTACTACACAATAATTATATATAATCGTTATAATCAATTATATAGAAGGACAATACTATTCAATTGAACAATAAACAATAAAATAAATTTTTATTCAATCAACTAATTTTCAAAAAGTTACTTTAAAAGTTACCAAATAACTTACTTTAAAATCAATTTAGTTTTTTAATTAAAAACACAAAAAAGTCTGCTAAAAGAAAAAATTTTAAAAAATTAAAATGTTAAATCAAAACACTAGTTGCTAAAATAATTTATTCAAACTCCGGCTCTATTCCAAAAGACAATAATATTTCTACGTAATATTTTATTTACTACCCATAACAATAATACTTCTGTCTATTTGGTATGTTTCGGACTTTTTTTGTTTGTTTCTATTTTTAAATTGGTGTATCTTTTTCATTTTAAGTACTTTTTGGGTCATTTTTATGTTCAAATTAGAGTTCCAAAAACCTACTTTTCAAATATTTCTATCTTGCTTTGAACTTCTTTTCAATTAAAACAAGGGTTTATTTTAAAAGATATTGGTATCTTGATAATTAGTGGGTTTTTCCTTTATTTGAGTTTGGAGGCGTAATAAATTGGTATGAGTACTCTAAGTTCGAACACCTTGGAGTCATGGGAAGTGATTATGCCACCGTATGAGATTTGGTGTTTTGTGCTTGACATGTATATACTAGTATGCCTAAGTGAAGGGTCTTAAGTTCGAATACCTTAGACCGTGAGAATTGGATATCATGTTGCATGTTTGTATTATATATGCGTGGAAGCTATGGCTTGAGTGGATTAGTATATTGACTGTTTGGATGACTAGTGTACACATTTACTAGTTGACTGACAAGATGTATAACAAAAATATTATGTGTTTATTTGGGTATGGAGTTGAATCTCGAGGATATTATGTTAGAGCATAGTGGCCCACATGGAACTCCAGTTGAAAACATGTCTGGTCAATGTTGTTTCTGAAAGAAGGTTTATGGGAGTTTATCAACGCGGGTAATGTTTGCTGGGAATATACCTCAGTATTGGTTGGTTGTTATTTGTTTAAACTCATATGTTGAGTGTTAATTGCTCTTGCACTTAATAGAAATTATTTACATGTCATGATAATTGTGTGAGTTATGTAGCATTGGTTAGTTACCTATGGTGTTCTTGTGCTGTCATGATTTTGTTTTAGCATTACTGAGATATGGACATTGGTTTGGTTCTTTGTTGAAAATATTTCTTTTGGCATGGTGCCACCTTTATGTGGGTTAGACCACTAGTGAACTTGTGATTGTGGTGATATATGGTATGTTAAAATTCTTATATGATGTGACCTTAGTGAGTTAAGGAACATGTACATCTTGAGTTATACTATGTCTTGAGTTGTATACTCGGGAATGAGGTATGGACGAAAACATAGTGAATGAGAGCGTAATGATCATTTATATGAACAAGTAAATAATGGGTTTATTCGATTTTGGGATTATTCATTACCTTATGGGTTTTTTTGTGTGGCCATTGCGGTGCCTTGTTACTTTTGAGAGTCTGTTTGGTAATTCTTATGTTATCTCTCAATTGTGTTATTACATTATGCTTTCCATTGAAGTTTAGAGTTTGAGTTACGATTTTGTATATGAAAGGGGTGCTCAGTGGATTACCGATGGAGTTTTAACTTTGTGAAAAGGGGGATTAATCGTGGTTCAGATGCGTGACGGTTGTAGGTTCTTCAAGAATCTCACGGGATAAAGTTGGTTGTTGTCTTGGTCATCGTCTTTGTGGTTGTGAGGTCGTGCATGGGGACTGTCTTTGATAAGAACATAGATGGGTGCTTGTGTGGAATTGAAGTGTGGGTTGTGTTGACTCTTTTTCGTGTGATGGTGTAGACACCCTTGGCAATTTTCCTCATAAGTGATAAGTGCTCTAAACGTAAGTGGCCTATGATAGATTTTGTCGATGTAGTTGGCACAGTTGTATTGGGATGGTGCGTTGATGAGTGTGATGTCCCTTGAGGGGATTGAGATTACATATGTTCTGATCTATAGCGTAGATGTGGTTGAGTTATCCTTGCATTTAGGGGAGAATCATGGAGTTAGTAAAGTTAAACAACACACCTTGATGGTTTGAATTGCCTTGGGTTGGCAAATGAAGAACGTTAGATCTAGAATGTATCTTGTCGTTCTTACGCTTGAACAGTAGAAGTACCGATAACGTTTATCTAGTTGCGGAAGTAATGGATACCTTCGGGATAAAAAGTTTTGAACTTAACCTTTTTCGATTAAGTGCGTTATTTTTTCTTTCTTGGTTTTGCCTAAGCAGTAAGCTCAAGGCTGTAGAGTAGCTGTTGCTGCCTATTATGGACCAAGTTAGCTTAGCATAACCTTGTAAGTGTTCAATCTGGCTTAATATGAATGTTTAATGTCATACCTTTGTGTTTATCCTGTTGTGAACCTATAATCTTGCTATAAGCTTTGTTTTGGCATAGTAAAGTTGATAGTATTAAGTGTATCCAAGCAGGGCTTGAGTTTGAGAGCTAAGCATGGAAAGTAGTGTATTCGTCTTGGTTAGATTGATAATGTTTTTGCAGTAGAGTCTGATGATATTCAAAGGATGGAAGGATAGTGTTGGCTGAACCGAGTGTTTATTGGTTACACTAAAATGTGATTGTGTTGAGTGGGAGTCTATGCTTGGCTTATTGATTTCTCTAAAGAGGGCTACCTTATAGAAAGTTACCTTGTCTTGGGTTGTTTTATCCTTTTGGGTGTGAACACTGAAATCTTTTGGTTGATCCCTAGTTCTTCTTTATGTGGGGAGATTATGATCTTCATAAATATTGTACCCTTATTGTGGTCCTTTTGATAGTCTTTTGTGAACTTGTGCCACTGTAGTCGTGTGAATTTAGGACTTGTTTCTCTTTATTTCTCGGTGAAGGATTGTTTACTCTACCTTTTTGTACGAATGATTGCGTTATGTACCCTAGAGATATCAAGTATGTAAGTTTTTCGTATAAACCTTTTTTTCAAAAATGGGGAAATTCGTGTTAAGGTATAGAACCTACGTTTGCAATGATGGATTGATGGCTGCTTGGTTATTTTGTAGTACATGTCCTGATTAGTCCTGAGTTTGTAATACCTTTAGCGCTTGTCGAGGTGAAGTTTTGTGCGAGTTCCCTTTGGTGCGTCATTCGCATTACGAATCCCTGATAGTCTTTTATGAGTTTCAATTTGTTCTTTGTTTGGTGTTGGGAACCATTTAGTTTTCTTGGAGGTGATTTATGGGGCTACTCGCTTTTGGAGGGGAAATGATTTAAGTCGAGCGCAAATGATCTTGAGGTTTCTGTGAGAGGGCGGTTCAAACATGAGTTACAAGAAGTTTAGATTTGAAGACCCTTCGTTTATGTAGCCTGGTAGAGTCGACCAGTTTGCCAAATTTAAAGTATGGGACTCTCGCGTGTGTCGAATGAAGAATTCTTTTGTGAAGGTGTTCAAAGTAAAGTAGCCTGAGAGTGGTTTGTTGTTGTGTTAGTAGCAATATGATTGCGTGATGGCTTTAGTTGTGCAATTAGCATGAATGCATTGAGGGATTAAGTGATTAAGTGTGAGTATCGAAAGGGCAAGGTGGTTGTGTGCGTATCGTGTTGGATGGTTTTTGTGCGTGACTTTGGGTGACTTTGGCCAAGGCTTATTAGCCCTTTTCCCTTTGAGTGATCGTGCTTCATTTTGAGTTTAGTTAGTTCTTTGATTTCTCAGCTGGATGGTTGACGGTTGGTTGTTATGAGTGAATGATCTGGTGGTGATGTAAAGACATATTTGTATCTTCTTGTTTTCTCGACCCATTATGCTCAAACTCATGTTGTTTGTTTGGTTTAGTTGAGTGGCCCCTTTTGCACTTAGGTGTTACTGAGAATTTTGCTCGTGCTGGGGTAGTGTTGTTTCCACTCTCGTAGCTAACTCTCTATGTGGCCCTTATTCGGCTAGAAATGTGTGTTTATCATTCCCGTTTGTTGTGTGTTACTTGTATTGTTACTACACCGTTGGTCTCAGTTTTTCCTACCGTTATGAAATGTGTCTGTCGTTGAGGGATGTTCCTTGAACTAGTAATCTTTTACCTTGTCCTTAGAGTTGCAAAATCATAACCGTTGTTGAGCCACAATTTTGCCATAGTTAAAATTCATGTTGAGGACCCTTGCTTTTGCTTAAAAGTTTTTGTATCTTGGCAAATAATTCTACAATTCGAGTGAGTTCCTATCCCTTGAACTAGTTGTTTGTTGTTTCAACTCGGGAATACGTATCCCTTTTGCTTTAGTGTTGGTAAAAGTTTATCTATGACTTTAGTTTTAGTTTAGTGCAATAGACGTGTGTTTTGTGATGATGTGCTTTGGGTGCGTGGTCATCAGTCAATTGTGAGGACTTAAACGAGGTTTGTGGTACGTAAGGTGTGATGTGTTGTGAATTGTGTCAGGAGTAGACAACATGTGTGTTTAGCCCTATGAAAACGATACATGGTGCGTGCTTTGAGACAGTGATTAGGAAGTTTCATGGTGTTATGAGTGAAAATCTTAGCATATGTGGGCAACAATGGAGAATTCTCTAAATTAATTTTTGGTTGTGGCTTGGCGTCATGTTACGTGATTGGTCGTGTTGGGTTTGAACATATTAGGCGTAGATTAGAACTCGGTGGTTCAGCGGGGAGATTTTAACCTTATGTCAGCGATGTTTGGATGACCTTAATGTTGGTGCGACGTTTTGTCATGAAGGCAATGAGCATAAATGTTTATTTCTTGAGAACATATCTGCATTGTGGTAAGATGTGGTGATGCAGTAGCATCTCAATATTTTGATGGCTTTAAAGGGTTATGATTTTTGGATCATCGGTAATTAACGAAATTACTATTGATTTGGTATCTTGGCTTGAACTTCGGGGATGAAATTCTTTAAAGGAGGAAGGTTGTGAGACCCAGTCTCATTTTAATTTATATAATTAAATATTTATGTGATAGTTTACCAATGTATATATATATATATGTAGTCAGTGGGCCTAATAGCTTTTTAACAAATTTTGTTGGACCTGTCCGTGTGTGTAGCAGTCCGAGAAATGTAATTCGAGAATAATTTTAAATTTTGATGATTTTTAAAAATATAAAATTTTAAATCAATATAAAGTTAAAATATTAATTTTGGTATGGTTTGAATGCGTATACAAGAATTAAATACATCATAGATGCTTAGGGGTATTTTGGGCACTATTTGGGGTTAGTTATCAAGGTTGTATACTAAAAGTCATAGTTTTGAATTTTAGTATTTAATTTTATTTATTAATAAAATTAGCTTTTTTATTTCTATAAGAATCTTAATAAGCAATGTACGGATTTCATTATTTGTTTAATGTCAAGCATATGTGTCTTTTTTCTACATAGTATTTAATCTGATGTATAACGTTCAACTTACACATAGAAGATCAGATTATCAGTACAATGATTTAGTAGATCTGTCTTGATTGCGGGAAATGATAATTGTCTCAATAATTGTTTTGACACATTATGCTAGTACACTTTGTGTGCATTGAACAGGACCGCATTGGAGTAATTAATTTTATACCGACTATCTAAATTAATTTTTACCATATGATTATTATGAGTGCTTATACTCTAAATTCTGAAATAATTGTTAAACACGTATATTTAATGTTCGTTATTTTAATTCATTAAATGCTGCAATCTTTTATGGGTCTATATTTCTGGTGAGTTGGATAACGACATTAATTATATGGTGGATATTAATTACTGATGGAATCAACATCTCTTAAACGGGATTGATGATACCCCTTGAGAAAGCTTATAAGTTTTGACCGTGCTAAACTCTACAGGTGAATTTTATTATCCGTCATGTCAAATAAGTTAAGCAGAAGGTTTTACGAATTTTTTCGAAGAAGACGATTAAATATAATTATCAATAATTTAATTTCATTAGCGAGTATCTTTAATCTTAATGTGGCGAGAATAAATAAGTATTTAATAACAGGAGCTCAAATATTTTGGCTTTGAGAATAAGGCTGGGAGTGTAATTATAATTATTATGTAGAATGAATTATAATTTATATTTTTATGAAATTACTTCTGAGTTGAGGATGGATTTCATAATTACATTAGGAGACTACGTCTTATTTATTCTATAGGTCCCTGTTATAACTTATTTATATGCTAGTATAAAACCTAGTCGTTAGGTTGTTCATAATCAGTTTAGGGTTTCCACGTATTAAGAAAATCAAAGAACAGGTGGCTAGAGAGGTTTTGAAGAGCACGATAGATCAAAGTTCACGCTTTGTTCGTATTTTGGCATTCAGAAATACAGTAGAAGGCTTGACTTGGAAATTTGATTTCTAGTAAAAAATGACAGAAACTTGTTGATTAAAATTTGTTACAGCAAACGAAATCAAGCAAACCAGATTTCCAAAGGTATAATTCTAAACTAACTTTGGGAATTATTGTCCCAACCCAACCCCCAAGGTAAACCATGCTGGAGCGATATTTCCCAATAACTTTCTAAACATTAACATAATGTTACCACGCGACTTTAAACAAAAGAGTTTTCCTTTCCTTTCATTAGGCATTCAAAAGATTCAAATAAGATAAATCAAGTTGCAAAGTTTATTTCCAAAACCACTAAAGAATATGTGACAACATCCATTCAACTTTAAACGTTCATACTAATTACATTTATCAATTTTATTTTATGTACAAGCAAAATACAAAATGATAACACTAGATTCTTCTTTTAGCCTTTCCAAATCACACCCTTTTTACGCCCCTAATCCTCGAAACCTGAAATGGTTTAGTATACATATGTGAACTGAAACTTGTAGAATGAAAACTAACTCAAGTGTTACGCATGATTTGTGAAGTGCGATGGGTGCAACCAAAAATTTTTTTTTACAAGTTTCACCAAGTCGTTATTCATTTACACACGCACACCCACGCACACCGATTTATTCCATTCATTTATTCACTTGTTATATCATCCACTCTTTACTTTATATTTCTCATTTATTGAGCCCTTTTTTAAAACATTCCATTTTTACTTCTCAATATCCGATTTCTCACAAAACCGTTTCACAACAATGAATCGGTGTCGAGTGCAGCTTACAGAAACCCCTCCCTATTAATTCTCAATAGGCTACGCGAAACCATTGGGTAATAGATAGCTTTATAACTCACCATGAGGCACACCACATCTCGGAGACTAACCCGTGGGCATGTGATCCCCATCTAGTGCAAGTTTTCAGTCTTTTACCGTAAAGCTGTGCAGGCCCAACTTAATCCACATCAATCCATACGGTTCATTATTCATCGATACAATCATTTTCAAAATTTGGAGTCCAACACATATCAGGTTCCTCTCCAAATCATTTTCACATATTCCCATTTCAATTCCCATTTCAAGTTTTTTCATTTTGATTTCAAATTATATTCCGTTCAAGTACTTAAGTTTCCGTTCATGTCACATGCAACATAACTTTAATATATAGCTTCTCATAATTCACATTTCATTTATCGACTTCAGATCATAAAGGAGTGCACCCATCATATGCATATATAGATAAGTTTGAACCCATTTTTTCTTCCAAAAGCTTGAAATTTTAAGTGAGACCCATGCCAAACCACTACCCTCAAATAACCCTTTTCACAAACCAAAACATGCCAAAGCTTATTTTAATCAACACAATTCAAAAAAAAATATTAAATGACAAGTTCAAACCCTTTCAAAAAGTGCCCAATTGAGGGTTTAATTAATGTAAAAGAGTAGTTTAGAAAACAAGGGTCACGGTCCAAAGGCCTAGTCCTTTAAATGAAACACTAAAAGTTTTGAAAAAAGTTCAAATCGATCGATCGGTGAGAAGGCCCCTCGATCTGTCTCTCGCCTACACAAAAGAACCAAGAGTGACAAAAGACCGCCGATAAACTGATAGATCGGTCTATCGATCCGTCTTATTCTAGGTTCTTTTTCATGCCAAAAATCTGAATTTCAATAATTAAAAGACTTTTCATACCTTTTTTAACACATTCTGAGCCAAGAAATAACTTTTTAAAAGGAAGAAACATCATTCCAAAATTTCTCTCGAGGCATAAGAGTTTATTTGAAGCAAAAACCAACTAAAAACCTTTTTGTACAACAAATTCGTAAAACATTGGTTAACCATTTCTCCAATATTTTATTTTGATTTCAAAATTTCATATTACCATTTCATCAAACATTTCAACTCACAACATCTATTTTAACAAATGTTTTCAAAGCTTTCGTTTCATATTCTCATAATTCTCGTAGAACAAAAATACTTTAGTTCATTACATTTAACAAGTTATCATAACAACTTACATTATCAACATTGTTTCAAATAAGCATTTGTTTTGAATATATTCATGATTTCCATAAAACCCACTCACCATACTCAATTTTACAAGAAAATCAAGTGGCACAAGCTTTCATCAGCATGTAATCCATTCGACCATAACTATTTCATTCAATGCGAGTTTTGACGCACCCATCATGTGTATCATTTAAAATCTATATCATTCTTTCTAAAAAATTTGATTCGAGTACCAATTTACGCAACCACTCCACACAACCTTTAAAACTTCTTCTCATTTTATCAACCTCTTAGTTTTTCATCAAAAACTCATATTCATCATGTAATCAACAGTACCCCTACAAAACTCTCACCAATTCATACTTTCTCTTTGTGTCACACATCAAATTCCATTAGGGTTTAGCTTAGTTTTTAAAATCTCAACACAAATCGTTGTAAACCACAAAGAGTAGTCAAGATCCTATCTCAAAAACGTCCCACCATTAAGAATCAAACTTCTAGTGAGCTCCCTTCCACCAAAGCCCCAAATCGCGTGACACAGAGGAGCTTCCAACAAACACCAACGTCTTCCAACGGTAGCCCGCCTAAAGAGACGGCAAGATCTTGACCCACGACGGACATGGATAGCTCTAAGAAGCTCCGAAATCTAAATCCTAGGTCACCCCTCAACTTTAGAGAGGGGGGAGAAGAGAGAATGAGCAAATTAACCCAAAAATTGAAATTTATAGCCTCTGCCCGACACAGACCGCTCGATCGGTCTCCGCGACTAGACTATTGGTTCGATTTTAAACAAGCATATCTCTTTCATCAAAAACTCATATTCATCATGTAATCAACAGTACCCCTACAAAACTCCCACCGATTCATACTTTATCTTTGTGTCATACATCAAATTCCATTAGGGTTTAGCTTAGTTTTAAAAATCTCAACACAAGTCGTAGTAAACCATGAGGAGTAATCAAGATCCAACCTCAAAAACGTTCCACCCTCAAGAATCAAACTTCTAGCGAGCTCCCTTCCCTAAAAGCCCCAAATCTTGACCCGCGTCTTCCAACTATAGCCCGCCTAAAGAGACAGCAATATCTTAACCCACGATGGACATGGATAGCTCTAAGAAGCTCCAAAATCTAAACCCTAGGTCACCCCTCAACTTTAGAGAAAGAGGGGAAAAGAGAGAATGAGCAAATTAACCTAAAAATTGAAATTTACAGCTTCTCCCCGAGACAGACCGCTCGATCGGTGTCAAGACCGCTCGATTGGTCTCTACGACTACACTATTGGTCCAACTTTAAATGAGCATATCTCCTTCATCCGAACTCCAAATAGGGTCATTTGTTTACCCAAACTGAAGCACTGGAAGTCTACTTTTCAATGATTTAAACCTCATACCATGATTCATTTTGTACAAGACGTTATGACCAAATTAGTGAAGATATGTCACTTTCCTTCACACACTTTTCACATATTTTTGTCCAAACATCCATTAGAATCTCATATTCTTCCTCTAACATATCTTTCATGCGTATCCAAGCTCCAAACATCACCATGCTCAAATTTTAATTCATACTCCGATCTATACTTGATCATTTTTAAAACAACACGGGTCAGGGTCTCACAACTCTCTCCCCTTAAAGGAATTTTATCCCTGAAATTCAACACTGAATCTCAAGCCAAACGCACCCCATCAACCATCAACAATCTCTGATGTCAACCCAACCATAGATACCCCAAGACTATCATCACATGGCATAAACACATATTCGAAGAATAGATTGCCATAAAGACTGCCCGTGCGCACAAAATTCCCACTGATACTATTATCATCCATAAAATATCGGATCAAGCTATAACGTACATTGCCAAAACCTCAAAACATAACTCTTACCGAACACACAAAGTCACATGTTTCATACATGAACCCTACTTTAGTTCTGACGATCAATTGATGACCACCCACTTTGATACTATATCGTTATCCTGCTTATGCCAACAACGCCGTCTCTGAAGCTGACGAGACGCTCATCCATGATCAACACCACAAACACCCACTTCTAAAGAAAAACTCACTTACTTTACCTGGAATACACAAGAATGCACGTCATCTAAACCTTCGTCCTCTATTCAAGCCTCCATCATAAACCACAATTCTCTTCTTAGAGAAACATTAGGTGCCACACCATCGTCCGAGACAAGATTCCACAAGACTGAAAACCAACCCGACATCACAACTACAAAATCAACACCGTCACCTGACCCCAATGAGTCATTTAGACCTGATATGCCATGCAGATATAACATCTCACAAGTATCCACTAACCTACTCAAACCCAAACATATCCCCCGTGCAACAACACATCGCTACACTTTCAATGTCTCACTATCATATCACTGTTTCTAAATCCACAGATCAGCCTCAAATCGAACAAGATCACTGTCATTTGACGTTAACCCCAAACTCATAACTCATCCATCGATCCCTTAAACCCACAATAGTAGATTACTCAAGCCCAAGACTTATTTGTCAAGTAACCAACCAAAACTTGGTTCTAACACTTAGCAACTTTTTCTTGTACATGACTCATCATGGCCCTTCCATTCCAAACCAAACCATCACGCCAGTCTCATCAGGCTATACCAACCAAGGCTTCTCAAACATCGACTCCTTCTTGACTCATATCTTTCCACATTCTCAGGACCATAACCCGAACATACGATTACGCCCAAAACACAACACTTACCACAATTGATGACTATTCCTTGACTCTAAGAACTCTGAGTAGCTCAAGCCCCAAATAAAACACAAACTCAAACCAAAAGTCTATAAAAAACCCATCACGTGAATACCCTATCTGTAAGGTTCCAACAAACTTCCTATTCCACCGAAAGCTAGAGGTGCAACCATACCCCATACCACCCAAAACAAGCTGCACACAATGGTTAACAATTCTCAGACCTCATTCGCACTCACGCGAACACCATCAATCCTTACATTATATAACGCATTCCATTGCGCCAAGGCCTTACTTCACGAGGTTGCGCTTCACCAACCTAACTCTCACTAGGCGACTCACAGCCATGTCATAGCCTCGAGCCCAACGTCCAAGCAACTCACATAGAATGCGCACGGCACCAGACAAAGAAAACCCATTCCTGAGACCTTTCATCCAAAGTGTCGAATCTTATTACTCTACACTTCGTTCCCATAGACAAACAACATACCTACCTCTGAACCTAAGGGTGAACACAAATAATCTCTAGACATATCATATTCAGAAAACACCATCTCAGCACCAAGCCAACCACACTATCAAACCCTATACACCCTGCATGGTTCCCAAACACGATCTCCTAGTCACGAGGATAACAACCCAACTATGGACCTTTATTCATGTAGGAATCCCACAAAAATAATACTCGAGATTTGCACCACATAAACAACTCAATCACTGAACTCCCTCGGGACCTCTCTTAATGAGAGTTAAAGCTATCGACATTCCGAACAAATCGAATAAAATTTTTAGAAACATCACCCAAACGCTCAAATTATGAGAAGGTTAGCCATTATTCCTTGTGAAGATATCGAACGTCTTAATACAACGTCATCAGCCATTATTCATAATGGGTATATTCCTCGTCACACCAGATCCTTATACTCAGATCTTCACTAAAGCATTTCAACTATTGTTCACTCTGCATCCCAACGACACATCTCACGCATCCACATGACCCTCGCCGTTTATTCACCAAAGCACAACACCACACATACTCATATCCCTTTAAAACGCCTCCTCACGGGGTCGCCACACCATAGTTTCAAGCTCACAGCTCTGGAACACCCATCGAAACATAAAACGTTCAGCCGGTAAGACGTGTCTCTTATGCCACTTCACTAGCACCACCGACACACAGTTATCTGAACATAAAAACCACTACACACAACACGAGCAAACAAACCTCGCTTATCAATTCTAGACCAAGTCGCACCACTGCATCACTCGTCCCTAAGGGTAAAATAGCACCACCACCTCTAGACCTTAAGCCAAATACATACGATCGTCATCATCCTCTTAAGAGTTCTCCACCCATCAACATGTCGTCCTAAAATGACCGAATCAGCTTCACCAACAATATCTATTACGTGCCTCACAAATCTCACTTACTCACACTTACATTCTTACCATACACCATGTGTTCCACATGGTCTCCTCGTCTTGAAAACGATAACCTTAGCCACAAAACTCTACTCCGTGGAACTTCTCAAACAGCTTCGGATCATCATTCACCACATCACAGCCATCACCAATATACGCCCCCCATACATACGTGTGCATCACTCGAGAATTTATCCGTCAACAACATCTCCAACCCACATATTCATCATCGTACAACTCCTAACTCCTATTAAAGGATGTTACTTAGCAGCACGCCTCAAAAGAAACTCATAGGTCATCCACGGACTCTCAAAACTATCTGAAACTACAATGGCTACCAACAACACCCCATATGGTAAGGGACATCCCAAACACTACCTAAACTCAGGCTTTCTAACACACCTTAAGCCAGAGATTATTACGCTCCCGCCCATACCTATTCTCGGGATACACGGCTCATGACATAGCACAGCTTAAGACATAGCACGGCTCATGGCGTACATGATCCTCAATGCTCCCAAAACCACACCTTCTATCCAACCATAACAAATAACCTTCAAAAGGTTTCAAACACCCTACGACACTCATTCATCAAGCTACTGGTGGCACAACAAACAACGGGCAACTACTACAGTCACCCCAACTCACAAGGGCACAACATACACCGAACAATCGGTGCTCATCTCACGAGCATACACCCATCACAATCACTGACCACCGCGTCACACTTTCACAACCCACATTACCACCTAGACCACAACTCATCCTAGTAACACGGCCATAGCTCTTATAACAAGGATATCACAACTCCCAGCTAGGTTAAACTCAACTTAACTTTCTAAAGCCAAGTTACACACTACTCATCCAGCTTACCACCTAGGCACATTGCACCAACACATATTCACATACTGAGGAAAGCCTCAGAGTAACGCGATAATTTGGGCAACTAATTCAGATTTCTCATATAAAGAATGTCTGCCAAACGTTTTTCTATTTCGAACCCCAAAGTAGTTGATCGGACGCCAAATGGCATGCCACATCACCCCAAGGCTCAACCTCTATGCTCATACAAACACATAACATGCACAAAATAATTCAACCGCAAACCCAAGTAAGCATACAATTTATATCGTGTAGTGGTGCCTAATCTCATCAAACAACTCACATATGACGGTTATCGTTACTTTCCAAGGCTATTCGATATTCGAACCTAAAGCTCTGATGCCATTTGTCACAACCCAACCCCCAAGGTAAACCATGTTGGAACGATATTCCCCAATAACTTTCCGAACATTAAAATAATTCTACCACGTGACTTTAAACAAAAGAGTTTTCCTTTCCTTTCATTAGGCATTCAAAAGATTCAAATCGAATAAATCAAGTTGCAAAGTTTATTTCCAAAACCACTGAAGAATATGTGACAACATCCATTCAACTTTAAACGTTCATATTAATTACATTTATCCATTTGATTTTATGTACAAGCAAAATACAAAATGATAACACCAGATCCTTAGAACCTGAAATAGTTTAGTATACATATGTGAATTGAAACTCATAAGATAAAGACTAACTCAAGTGTTATGCATAATTTGTGAGGTGTGATGGGTGTAACTAAAAAAAAAATTACAAGTTTCACCAAATCATTATTCATTTACACACACACACCTACACACACTGATTTATTCCATTCATTTATTCACTTGTTATATCATCCACTTTTTACTTCATAATTCTCACTCATTGAGCTCTTTTTCAAAACATTCCATTTTTACTTCTCAATATTCAATTTCTCACAAAATCGTATCACAGCAATAAACCTGCATCAGGTGCAGCTTATAAAAATTCCTCCCATATTAATTTTCAATAGGCTACGCAAAGCCATTGGGTAATAAATAGCTCTACAACTTACCACGATACACACCACATTTCGGGGGCTAACCCATGAGCATGTGGTCCCCATCTTGCGCAAGTTTTTGATCTTTTACCGTGGAGCTGTGCATGCCCAACTTAATCCACATCAATTCATACGGTTCATTATTCATTGATACAATCATTTTCAAAATTCGAGAGTCCATCCCATAACTAGTTCCTCTCCCAATCATTTTCACATATTTCCATTTCAATTCCCATTTCAAGTTTTTTCGTATCGATTTCAAATCATATTCCTTTCAAGTACTCAAGTTTTTGTTTATGTCACATGCGTCATAACTTTAATATATAGCTTCTCATAATTCACATTTTATTTATCAACTTCATATCAAAAAGGAGTGCACCAATCATATGCATATATAGATAAGTTTGAACCCATTTTTCCGTCCAAAAGCATGAAATTTTATGTGATATTCATGCCAAACCACTACCCTCAAATAACCCTTTTCACAAACCAATACTTGCCAAAGCTTATTTTAACCTACCAAGGGTTTAATTAATATAAGAGAGTAGTTCAGAAAACTAGGGTCACGATCCAAGGGCCAAGTCCTTTAAACAAAACACCAAAAATTTGAAAACAGCCCAAACCGATCGATTGGTGAGAAGACTACTCGATCGGTCTCTCACCTACACAAAAGAACCGAGAGTAACAAAAAACTGTCCGATAGACCAATCGATCGGTCTATCGATTAGTTTTGTTCCAGATTCTTTTTCAAGCAAAAAAATTTGAATTTCAATACTTAAAAGATTTTTCATACCTTTTTAACACATTGTGAGCTAAGAAATAACTTTCTAAAAGGAGGAAACGTCATTCCAAAATTTCCCTCTAGGCATGAGAGTTTATTTGAAGCAAAAACAAACCAAAAATTTTTTTGTACAATAAATTCGTAAAACCACAGTTAACCATTTCTCCAATATTTTATTTTCATTTAAAAATTTCATATTACCATTTCATCCAACATTTCAACTCACAATATCTATTTTAACAAATGTTTTCAAAGCTTTCATTTCATATTCCCATAATTCTCTTAGAACAAAAATACTTTAGTCAATTACATTTAAAAAGTTATCATAACAACTTACATTATCAACATTGTTTCAAATAAGCCTTTGTTTTGAAATATATTCATGATTTTCATAAAACCCACTCACTATACTCAATTTTACAAGAAAATCAAGTGGCACAAGCTTTCATCAACATGTAATCCATTCTACCATAACTAGTTCATTCAATGCAAGTTTTGATGCACTAATCATGTGTATCATTTAAAATCTATATCATTCTTTCTCAAAAATTTGATTTGAGTACCAATTTACCCAACCACTCCACACAACCTTTAAAACCTCTTCTCATTTTATCAACCTCTTAGTTTTTCATCAAAAACTCGTATTCATCGTGTAATCAACAGTACCTCTGCAAAACTCCCACCAATTCATACTTTATCTTTGTGTCACACATCAAATTCCATTAGGGTTTATCTTAGTTTTAAAAATCTCAACACAAATCGTAGCAAACCACGAGGAGTAGTCAAGATCCTACCTAAAAAATGTCCGACCATTAAGAATCAAACTTCTAGCGAGCTCCCTTCCACCAAAGCCCCAAATCGCGTGACACAGAGGAGCTTTCAACAAACACCAACATCTTCCAACGGTAGCCCGCCTAAAGAGACGGCAAAATCTTGACCCGCGACGGACATGGATGGCTCTAAGAAGCTCCAAAATCTAAATCCTAGGTCACCCCTCAACATGGATGGCCTCTGCCCGACACAGACCGCTCGATCAGTCTCTGCGACTAAACTATTGGTTCGAATTTAAACAAGCATATCTCTTTCGTTCGAACTCCAAATAGGGTCGTTCTTGAGCCCAAACTAAAGCCTCGGAAGTCTACTTTCCAATGCTTCAAACCTCATACCAGGATTCATCTTGTACAAAATGTTATGACCAAATTAGTGAAGGTATGTTACTTCCCTTCACACACTTTTCACATATTTTTTCCAAACATCCATTAGAACCTCATATTCTTCCTCTAACATATATTTTATGGCAATCCATGCTCCAAACATCACCAAGCTCAAATTTGAATTCGTACTCCCATCTACACTTAATCATTTTTAAAATAACACGGGTCAGGGTCTCACAGTTATACTTGGTTTTATTTTTTATTGTTCGATATTAAAAAGTCTTACTCTGGAGGTTATTTCAGTACTTGCCCATCCAAATATTTTTTTAACTTAAATCATGTACAAAATCCATGGATCTTGATTTTTAGCCCCAACAATTGGTATCAGAGCCGTCTTTGATTACGTATATTATTTAAATCAAGGGTTTCGGTATATTTAGATTGTGCTAACTTTGTTTTGCTGGCAATCTAATCCTGGCTTTAATGGTCACTAATTTTGCATGTTTGATTGCATGATTTTTAAAGATTATTATTTGATTATTTGCTTTTTCATGAAAGTTTAGTCATGGTAGTTGAATGTAAACTCTTTTGAGGCATAAGAATCATGTAATCTTCTTCCTCTATAGTTGATTTGTGAACGCTTCATCAGAGGCATAGAATCAATTATCAATGTTCTTATTTTTTTATTCGAAAGAACAAAGAACAAGGTCGAAGAACGCAGCAAGGTGCAGCGGCACATGCAGCGTAGCATGGCGCAGGCAACGTGCGCGCGTTCGTGAGGCATAACATGGCAGGGCGGCGCTGGGCAGTGGCAACGGCGTGGCGATGTAGTGCTCACGAGGTGCGGCGGTACAGCGACGACCATGGCTTGCAGTGGCTGTGTTTCTGTTGGCTACAAAATTGTTACTACTATAGAGTTCTGATTCTGATAGAACTGTAAGACTTTTGAACGAACATGAACTCTTTGGTATAAAGAATTTTAGCTAGACTATAAAAGTTAAGATATCATGCATTTATTTATTTATTTATTTAAATGCGTGTATAGTTTTTTCAGTTTCTACTTTCTATTCAGTTTAATTAATTTAATTATTCAAAATTAATTTTTGTAATGAAAAAATAAAATTAAAAAATTTTAAATTAATTAATTAATTTTGTTAAAGAAAATCTTGAAATTTTATTTAGTTACTCAAAAGTGCATTTAAGATGGATTTAAAAATATGAAATATTGGAAAATGTGTCGATTAATTTTAGATTTTTAAATTAATAAAAACGGTTTAATTTAAATAAATTATTTTTTTCGAAATATGTGTAACAGAAAAATAAAATTAAAATTCTTAATATTTTACTTAAAAATTTTTATAAAATAAAGAAAAATTTTAAAACTTTATTTGTTATACGTATAACACGTAAAGATGGTTAAACCTGGAACCTTTGTAATGTGTAATTTTTCAAAAATTATAAATTTATTTTAATTAAACAGATTTTATAATCCTCAAAAATATTTTAAAAACTAAGTGGGTGAGAGAATTTATTTACAGATAAATCTCACGGTCTCCATCTCTAGTTTGTAGGTGATGTAATTAATTTTGTATGTTTGGCTATAGGGCCTTCCTCTCCATCAGACATAATTAATTACAGTATTTCAATACGAACTTCCTTTAAGAATAATTCTGGATAATTGTTACTGTGAATCACTTCTCCCTTTGAAGGGTTCATTGCGAAGTGATTGATTCGAGATTTAGTGATGGTTTACACTTAGCTGTAAATAATAGTATTATTTTTATCTGAATCACTGCTATTATTTAGAAGACCAAAATTACGTCAGCTATTTAATTTTACTTGGCGTGATCTATTACTTAGATAGTAAATTAATAGAATTTGATCTATCTGGAAAAATGTTGCATAGTAGATGACCTTTCTATCGAAGCATGCTATTTACAGTGTACCAAGCTGTTGGCGATTTTTTTTTAAATGGTAAAGTGAACCAATTTTAAAATAAATTTAAAGTTTTTCGCTCATCATAATTAATAGTTTTTAATTATATAATTCTCAAAATAAAATGGCTTTGAACTCTCTCGCGAGTATATTCGAAGAAAACAAACTTACTGGTCCTAATTACGTTGACTGGAAAAAACATCAGAATATTATTTTAATTGCCAAGGACTATAAGTTTGTGTTATCAAAAATATGTCTAACAGTACCTGATGAAAGGAGGACAGAATAGGAAATCTAGGCTTATCAAAATTGGTAGAAGGCTTATCAAATGGTTCACTATTACATTTTGGCTTTCGTGTCAAATATATTGCAGCGTCAACATCAGTCTTTGTGTAGTGCCTATAACATAATTATGAACCTCAGAGATATTTGGGGGATCAAAATTGTGTTGCTAGGTAGGTGGCCATGAAATCACTGATGAACACGACATGGCTGAAGGCACCACAATTAGAGATCATATTCTGAAGATGATTAATCTTCTGAATGAACTGGAGATCCTTAAAGCTGAAATTGATAAAAAAAAAATCTATGTCGATATCATACTCCAATCGCTGCCTGATAGCTTTAAGCACTTCTACCTAAATTATAACACCAACAAACTCATTTTTCTTGGCAGAACTACTTAAAGTACTTTAAGCAATTGAGGGTGTTCTAAGGAAGCCAAGTAGTGTCTTTGTTGTTGAAAAAAAATTTATAAGCCAAAAGGCAAGAAGAAGAAAAAAGTTCACAAATCGGGAGGCACAAGTCTAAAGGCAACTAGTGGGTCAAAAGCTGGTGTGAAAAAGTTCGAAGGAAAATTTTTCACTACAACCAGACAGGGAAGTCGAAGAAGCAATTCCTAGTCTTTCTTGACAAGTAAAATAACTAAGGTAATTTCTGTTCACTAGTTGCTGAACATGTTTAGCGGTGTTATCTGCCGGTACCTAGTGTATAGATATGAGATCCACAAATCATGCCAATAATTCTTTGCAGGGATTTTAAGAAACTAGACAACTTAGTGATTATGAGATATACCTACACATGAGCAATAATACAAGGGTAGCAGCAGCTATAGTGGGAGATGTCACTCTTAATTTTAGCAGTGATATATTTTTAATATTAAGATATTGTCTTCATGTACCTTTCATTAGAAGGAATTTAATTTCTATTTCTAGATTTGTTAAGGATAAATACTCTATTTATTTTAATAACTCTGTGGTTATTAAGGATAATAAATACTTTATTTGTTCTGGTACATTAGTGGATGATCTGTATGTTATCACTCATATCTTTCCTACATTGTAACTAAATGAATTGAATAATACATCTAATTTGCCATTTAAGATAAAGGAACCTTCTTTAGTAAATTAAACGTATCTTTGGCACTTATGCCTATATCACATAAATTTGAAAAAAATAAATAGACGAGTTGAAGATGGACATTTAAGTTCATTAGAAGTGGAGGAACTTCCAGTTTATAAATCTTGCTAGGAAGGAAAAATAACCAATAGGCTATTTTTGACTAAAGGTTATAGAGCTAAAGAACCGTTGAAACTAGTTCACTTTGATGTATGTGAACCTATGACTATAATGTTAGAAGAGAATTTGAGTATTTTATCACTTTTATTAACAATTACTCAAGGTATGGGTATATTTATTTAATGCACTGTAAGTTTGAATATTTTGATAAATTCAAAAAATTTAAAACAAAAACGGAGAATCATCTAGGTAAATGTATCAAGACACTACAGTCTGATCGTGGTAGCGAGTACCTCTTTGTAGAGTTTAGGAACTGCTTATCAGTAGAGGGGATTACATCCTAGTTAACTACATCGGGCACTGCATAGCATAATGATGCAATAGAAAGAAGGAACAAGACTTTTATGTAGATGATAAAATCTATGATGAGTTATTTAAAGTTACCAGATTCATTTTGGTGATTTACAATAGAGACATCAGCTTATATTCTGAATTAGTGCCTTCTAAGTTAGTACCTACTACTCCTACAGAATTATGAACCGGACGCAAGCCCAGACTAAGACATATTCGGATTTGTAGGTGTTCAGCACACGTGCTGAAAGGGAATACGGATAAGTTAAAATCGAAAATAGAAGTCTGTTTCTTTGTTAGATATCCAAGGAGAACGAATGATTGTTTATTTTATAATCCTAAGGATCAAAAGATCATTATTAGTACCAATACTCGATTCTTGAATGATGATTATGTAATGGACCACAAGCCTAAGAGTTGAAATGTTCTAAATGAGCTGAGAGAAAATACCAGTAGTATAAGAGAAATGCCGCAGGAAAGTGTCATTGATATCTTATTACCTCGTCGTAGTAAGAGAATTATTGGGACACGTGTAGATTTTGAACCAGATCAGAGTGTTACCACCAATATGTCGATTTCACAACTAGAGCAACATGTGGATGATGGTGCACAGGATTCAGAATCAGCACAACGTGTCACTGCTTGTACACAGACACAGGTAGTGCCTCGTCGTAGTAGGAGGGTTGTTCGTTAACCCCATTGGTATATGTTCTTGGAAGAGCCTTTTGATATTATCCTGGCAAAACTTTATATCAAACCTAGTAACTACAATAAAACACTCTAAGATAAAGATGCAGATCTATGACAAAGGGTTATGAATTTTGAGATAAAGTCTATGTGCTTTAATTAGGTGGAGGAACTTATAGAACCACCTAAAGAGATAAAACCTATCGGATGCAAGTGGATTTATAAGAAGAAGAGAGGAGCTGACGAAAATGTAGAAACCTTCAAAGTTAGGCTTGTTGCAAAATGGTTTGCTCATAAAGAATGGGTCGATTATGGGAAGACCTTTTTGTCGGTAGCCATACTTAAGCCTATCTGAAATTTTTTATCCATTATGGCTCATTTCGATTACGAAATTTGACAAAAGAACATTAAGATAGCTTTTCTTAACGAAAGTCTTGACGAGTGTATCTATATGGTACAATCAGACGATTTTACAGCAAGGGGTCAGAAGCACATGTTGTGCAAGCTTAAGAGATCTATTTATAGATTTAAGCAAGCATCTAGATCTTAGAATACTCGGTTTGATCAGGCCTTAAGACTTATGATTTTGATTAAAGTCCTGACGAGTCCTGTGCATACAAGAAATGTGATGGAAGTGTGGTGGTATTTTTAGTACTTTACATGGATGATATCTTGATCATTGAAAATGATGTGGAGATCTTATCTTCAGTGGAGGTATGGTTATTCGGCCAGTTCGATATGAAAGACTTGGGAGAAGTTAGTCACATCCTTGAGATCAAGCTTATGTGAGATTGGAAATAAAGGATGTTAGGCTTATCACAAGCTACTTTTATGGATACAATCGATGCTCGTTTTAGCATGTAAAATTCTAAGAAATGATTTTTTTCTTTCAGGCATGGAATCGCTCTATCCAAGGATCAGTGTCCTAAGACAGCTATTGAGATAGAGAAGATGAGGGCAGTTCATTATGCTTCAACAGTAGAAAATCTCATGTATGCTATGCTTTGTACTAGACTCGACATTTATTTTACCGTTGGCATGGTTAGTAGATATCAGTCTAATCCAGGGTAGGAAGGTTGAACAGCAGTAAAACATATAATCAAGTACCTAAAAGACTAGGGATTATAAGTTGGTATATCAGGCAGATAGTCTAGTACATTTGGGGTACACAGACTCAGATTTTTAGTCAGATAAAGATTCTCAAAAGTCTATCTCGGAATATGTGTTTACCTTCGAAAGTAGAGTCATAAGTTAGAGGAGTATCAAACAGTCCTGCATTGTTGATTCCACCATAGAGGCTGAGTACGTGGCAGCTTCTGAAGCAGCCAAGGAGGCCATTTGGCTAAGAACTTCCTACTAGATCTGGATGTGGTGTCTTCAATATAGTTGGCCATTACACTTTATTGTGACAATAGTGGAGCGGTTGCCAACTCGACAGAACCAAGAGCCCACAACAAAGGAAAGCATATCATGCGTAAATATCACCGGATACAAGAGATCATGCAGATTCTTTTACAAAGTACTTAGCAGCTAAGACTTTTGACAGTCATGTAGAGGACATGGGCGTTAGATGTATGACAGCATAATTTTGAGTATAAGTGAGAGATTGTCAAGGTTATATACTAAAAATCATGATTTTAAATTTTAGTATTTAATTTTATTTATTAATAAAGTTATCGTTTTCATTTTTATGAGAATCTTAATGAGCAATATATGTGTTTCATTATTTATTTAATGCAGTGCATGTGGTGTCTTTTATTCTACATGGCATATAATCTAGTGTATAGATTTTGTCTTACAAATAGAAGACCAAATTATTCGTTCTTGTAGAATACACGTTCATGGTTTATAGTTTTAGATGTAATTGAATACATTATCGGTACGACTATAACACAATATTTTAGTATATCTGTCTTGATTATTAGAAATAGTGATTGTCTCTACGGCTATTCTGACTCATTATACTAGTATATTTTGTGTGTATTGAACATAACTACGTTGAGATAATTAATTTTATACTAACTATATAAATTAGTTTACACCATATGATTATTATGACTCTAAATCCTGAAATAATTGTTGGACATATATATTTAGTGTTCATTTTTTTTATTCACTAAAATGTACAATCTTTTACGGGTCTATAATCCCAGTGAGTTGGATAACGGTATTAATTATATAGTGGATATTAATTATTGACGGACTCCTTGTCCTGTGAATGAGATTAATGATATCCCTTGAAAAAGTTTATAAGTTTTGACCGTGTTAAACTCTGCAGGTGGATTTTATTAATCAGCATTTCAAACAAGTTAAGCAGAACGTCTTAAGGATTTTTGAAGAAAACTAATTAAATATAATTGTCAATAATTTAATTTAATCAGCGAGTATCTGTAATATTAATTTGGGGAGAATAAATAAGAATTTAATAACAGGAGCTTGAATATTTTGATTTTGGGAATAAGGTTGGGAGTGCAATTATAATTCTTTAGTTGAATGAATTATAATTTATATTTTTATGTAATTACTTCTGGGTTAAGATAAGATTTTATAATTACAGTAGAAACACGTCTTATTTACTCTACAAAACCTTACTATAACCTATTTATATGCCGTTATAAAACCTAATTGCCAAATTATTCATAATCAGTATAGGGTTTCCATGGATTGTGAAAACCAAAGAACAAGTGGCTAGAGAGGTTTTGAAGAACACGATAGATCAAAATTCACACTTTATTCGTGTTTTGACATTCGAAAATACAGAAGAAGGCTTAACTTAGAGATTTGACTTCTAGTCAAAAATCGCAAAAACTTGTTAACTAAAATTTATTGCAGTAAATGAAATAAAGCCAACCAGATTTCGAAATATATAATTCTAAACTAATTTTGGGAGTTATACTGGATTTTATTTTTGATTGTTCGATATCAAAAAATTTTAATTTGGAGCATATTTCGGCACTTGCCTATCCATTTTTTTTTAACTTAAATCATGTACAAAATCTAAGTATCTTAGTTTTTAGCTCCAAGGTTAGTGGCATTGGGCTTTGGAGCAAAGCTTGTTAGGAAAACTTCCCTCTCCTTTATGTGGTTGGCCTCTCCCTCCTCTCTCCCTCATTCTTCTCTTCTCTTCTCCTCTTCTCTCTTTCTCTAAACTCCATGGAAGACCAAAGTTGGAGCTCACTTTCTCCACCATTTTGAAGGCTTTAAGCTTTTAACTGAGCCAAATCACAAGAACAAAGATTGATCTACTCGACGAGAGCAACGCATACAACCAAGTGCAATTTCAATTCGACGAGTTTGGGTCTTCTGAGTGTGTTAAAGCTTCGAGTTTTTAACTATCCGAGGTAGAATTCTTGACTAATCTTGAATAAATGTGTTAGATAGGTGATTAATTACTCTCCTTGAGAAAGATTACATGGAATCTACCTTTTAAATTGAAAACCTAAGTTGGTATGGAGTACCTAGTGTAGAAATGGAGATTTGGGTTTGATGGAAGTTGGATTAATGATTGAATGTTTCTTTTTAAGAAGAATCATATGAGATTTGTTTTAAATCGAAAACCCTAGTTTATTTGGAGAGTTAGAGGTTGTAAGTTTGTTGGATTAATTGAGTTTTGGATGTAAAATTGTGAAATTAATTGGAGATTGGATGTTAATATGTGTTGAGCTGCGAATAGTTGATAAGAGGGGATAATCCTATCCACGAATTTAAGAATTTTATGCTTGTGTTGCATTGTTGTGATCAATGATGTATTTATTGTTAATCTGTGTGAGAGTAAAATACCAGTTGCTTAGCCTGTGTAGCAATATTAGCATATGTGGCAATCTTAGTATGCGTGGCAATCTAGCTTGTGTGACGATATTAGCCTGTGTGGCATTTTCTGTCTGTGTGATAACATTTTTTTGGGGTGGAAACACAGTGTTTAATGGGGCTTGTAAAATATAAATTGTGATACTTGTTGAGGATCAATGAGAACAGAAAGTTCACTCTAATTGTTTATAAGTCACCAAAACAACTATTCCATTGAATTCACAGAAATCTTGTTGGAGAATCGCTTGTGTTATGGTAATTGCATAAATTATCCTTTTTACATATCATGCATTCATTCATATTTAGTCATATCATATTAAGCTTCGTCTCACGGTATTTGAATAACATTTTTCAGGTGTTAAAAATGGCTCCATAGCATAGGAGCATGAAAGAAAATGTTTTGATGTTGTTTTGTTTAATCTAGGGATTTGTTTTGTTATCTTAGAATCATATGTTGTAATCTATTCTTAAAGAGTTGTATGACCATAAGGTCAAGTTCTTGTAAATTTGAATGAGGGTGATGTTGTAAACTATCAAAGGGAAGTTTATGAATCAATGCTATGTAAATTTTGACGTTTTGGGAAGATGTATGTGAAAACCTCGTCTTAAGGTTTTGAATCCCTTTTATCATCATGTCTTATGGTTTTTCTAAGCCCTTGTATGCCTTCTTGCATAAAAATAGGCTTTGTGATGTGTTGGGGCTTTAAAGTTTTCAAATATATATATATGGAACATAGAAGCAGACCGATTGAGCAGTTCTCAAACCGATTGAGCAGTTCTCAAACCGATCGAGCGGTCTTTTTATAATCGTTGCTTCTCTAAAGTAGACCAAAGATGCTACAAAGGGCAAGAGACCGATGGAGCGGTTTGACTGTTGGGCATTTTTTAGACTTTTCTTGCATTTCATGATATTTATCTCTTGTGGTCTGTAGTTGTTATCCTTTTAATCACATTGTAATAAACAATGATCCACTGTATTATCCAGCTGCTAATAGGTTATTAATTCTGCATCACCGAAATGCCTTCAAATGTTTATGGGAAGTGGTTTGAAGAATGACTTTTGAGTCGCCATTTTGCATACTTTTATGTTCTTGTAATGGCCGATTGATGAATCTCTCTTATAGAATATGGACAAAACAATTCATAGAAAAGCTTTTTGAAAAACTGAATGGAATCTGGATTTTTCTTGAAAGTTATCTCAAGTAGCATTTTTCCCCAGACTTCTTTTTATTGAGATCTTACATGCTCTATTAATCATCTTCCATACTTACTAGTTATTATGATTATTAGTATTGTGCTTCATGTTGTAGTTTGCTTTTTGAATTCTTTTTTTAAAAATCATTATTTCAGTTATATTCTTTAGGAATACTCTTACTTATAAAAGTTGAACAATATTGAAGAGGCTTCTATCTTTTCTCTTTCAATATGTTTATAATAGCGCTCTGGGTACACGCGATGCGCGTATAACAAAAAAATTAAAAATAGTACAAATTGGTGCAAGTATATTTACAGATCAAGAGAGAATGAGCACTTACAATTATATGCTATTTTTTAGAGAGAGAAAAAATGGGCAGTTACAGACTGATTTTTAAAGATAAAGAAAAAATAATATTTTTAGGAGCATTTTAGGCAAAACCAAACCATACTCTTGTGTATATCAAACGAAAACGGATTTTTTTGTATCCTGTGTAAAATAATCAAAGATCCAAACAATTCTTGATTGGAATGGTCTAGTTCAGTCAGTTTTGAATTCAAAATGGGTTAATTTTAATTATTCGAGCTGTTTATTTTATTATTTTTAATGTGTAAATTATTTATGCAAAAAATTAAAATGATCGGATATCTAACGAAAAAAAATCACATTTGAGTTAAAAGAATTAACAATCATTTGGTAGTTTTTTTTAACACAAATATAATTTTATTTGGGTTTAGATATACCAGGATAGTTTTTCGACGATTAGAACCGTTCACCAGTGGCGTTAAGTCGTTGAAAGAGTGGTGAACGTTGGCGACATAGAAATAATGGCGTGCACAGTGATGGATGTGTGCATACAATTTATGAAAAATAAAATTTATTTAAAGATGGGGCCAACTATGACTGCTCAAGTGGTGGCCAACTCAGTGGCTAGAGCTGTTAATTGCCTCACTTCCCCAAGGTTCGAATCCTGGGATTCCCACTCTCCCTTCCCTACTTAACTACTCCAAAAAAAATATGACTGTTCGTGGTGGTTAAACAGCTTTTGAGGTGATCAACGGTGAGTATGCAGATGGTGGTGGTGGTTTCCAGTGGTGGTTGGTGATGGTTGTGGTGACGGAGTGTGGAAAAGAAGGGAGAAACGGGAGAGATATATTACCGAGAGAGAGATAAAACGGTGGACGACGACAATAGCTCTGATGAGTCACGACGTCGGCGACGGCTATGGTGGCTCCAGTGACGCCGGGCGTGGTCGGTGGACGACATCGCGCGGTGATGGATGGCGCGGTTTGGATTTGTTTTCAAGGCACTCAATGTATTGAATTGTATTCGCCACACTTTTCTTCTTTTCTCTATGCGGGTGTGTATAGAATTTTTAGAAAGTTAAGTAATTATCGGGTGTAAAATGACTATTTTAACCTTATAGTTACATTTTTTAGTGTTTATAATTTCATAAATTTAGTATTAAAATAATGAACAAACTAGGAATATAAAAATTCGACTAGCTTCAAGTTAATTTTAGCATTTTCTTTATAATAGTGCAGATTAACGCTATCTTACTTTCATTCAAAAATATACTTTTTCAATTTGATTTGAAAGAAGAATTATTTGTGTATTTTTTATAATTTAAAATTAAAATCTTTTTAATGGTATAAGAGGCACCGACTTTGCACGTCGCAGCATGACTACGTGTCTATTGATTCAAATCGCATATGAAGAAAATAAGTTTACCGAAATTGTGGATGGACTGCCCTTCCCTGACTCACAAGAATTGCACATGGCAAGTTCATAGATTTTCTTCACTTCCCACTACATGACATTGCCTTCTTCACAACCACCCACGTGCCAAAGGGCCCATGCGTTCTCTTCAATAACTGACAACTAGGAATAACCCATTCAAGTCCTTCAAGATAAGTGTGACAAACTAGGGTGTTTAACATTATTAAAATTAATAATTTTTAAATTATAATTTATAGTAAAAATTATAAATATTTGACAAATGTGTTAATTTATAGTTAAAATAAAATAAAAAATTAGTTATAATTTATATTAAAAATTGTAAATATTTATAAAAAAATTTAATTTATAACTAAAATTAATAACAAAAAATAAAACATTGACAACAAAAACTTGGGCAAATATCCCAAAGGTCATGGTGAATGATAGGATAGAAGGTATCCAAATGAGAAGAAGGTAAATACACTGTTGACCTTTTGCTGTTGTTTTATAAAACAATATTATGTTCCTGTTTGGGTTTTATTTTAATTATGTTCTGTTTAGTTTAACACAGTTTAATCCCAAGCAAATTTCGTTATGTGTTTTTATTCTGTTTTTACTATTTAATACTCAAATCTATTTTACAAAACTGGTTCTGGTTTTGTTTTCTGTTTAAAAAATCATTTATGTTTTCTGAAAACAGTGTTCATGTGCTTCTAGTGCATATGCTATTATTTTTTGGTTTAAAGAAAACTATTTATATTGTTCTTGTATGTAGGAAAAGCATATTAGAATAATTCTATTTTTTGAATTTATTTTTACTTTTAGTTTGCTGTAATTTGTTTTACTACATTTTGTTGTTGTTCCAATTTTTCAAACCGACATATTATTATTTTTTAGAACACTAGAACCAACAATCTTAAGGCAGATTATTTTATTCTTTGATTCTGAAAAAAAATCTATCGATACTTGTTTAAATTATAGTTATTTAAACGTTACTATTTTATAAGTTTTATAAACTTATTGTTGAATTCAGTTTCGGTGTTGATTCGACTTTTGCAGTTATGGTAACCGAAATCGACAACAAAGTGAACCCCACCCCTATTGCTTCTGCCCTTGTGGTGGCTTCTGTTCCGGCCCCGATTCTGGCTACGGTTCCTGTGAACCATGATGAAAACCCGAAAAAGCTTAATGGGACAGACTTCAAAAGGTGGTAGCAGAAGATGCTGTTCTACCTAATGACACTGAATTTAGCGTGATTCCTCCAAGAGGATGCTTCATCGTTGTCTGAGAATGAGGAAGATCGGCAACTAGTTGCTGCGACTGATGCATAGAAGCATGCTAACTTTTTGTGCCGAAACTATATCCTGAATGGTTTGGACAACACATTGTATAACGAGTACAGTCCACTGAAGACAGCTAAGGAATTGTGGGAATCTCTTGACAAGAAGTACAAGACGGAAGATGCCGGGATGAAGAAATTTGTCGTCAGTAGATTTCTCGAGTTCCTAATGGTGGGTTCCAAAACCGTCATCAGTAAGGTTCAAGAGCTTCAACTGATCCTGCATGAGATTTATGCCGAATGCATGACACTGAGTGAATCCTTCCAAGTGACTGTCATTATTGAAAAATTATCACCATCTTGGAGGGATTTCAAGAACTATCTGAAGTATAAGCGCAAGGAAATGAAGCTTAAAAACCTGATTGTCAAGCTCAGGATAGAAGAGGATAACCGCACTACTGAGAAGAAAGAATTACAAAGGTTCCAGTTCAAGGTGAAGGTCAATGTGGTGGAATAAGCCCAGAAAGGAAAGAAGCGGAAGAATTACAACAAAAAGGTCAAGGGTGGCGATTCTAAAAAGTACAAGGGAAGATGCTTTGCGTGCAACAAGCTAGGCCACCTGCTAAGGATTGCCAAAACCGTAAAGACCAAGAAAATGCCTCGAAGAGATAAAAGCAATCTCAGGCCAACATTGCTAAAATAGAGAATCTATCATCTGATATGTTTGAGATAAACCTGACAACTGTGGTATCTGAGGTTAATGACAGTCACATCCAACCCTAGGGAGTGGTGGGTGGATACTGGTGCAACTCGACATGAGTGTGCAGACCAGAAAATGTTTACCGCTTATCAAGCAGTGACTAGTGAGGAACAGCTCTTTATGGAAAACTCTTCTACTGCTAAAGTGGAAGGACAAGGAAATGTTGTGCTAAAAATGACTTCAGGCAAGAAGCTGACACTGAACAATGTCCTGTATGTGCCAGAGATTAAAAAGAATCTTGAGTAAATATCGCTGTTGAGCAAAAATAGTTTAGGCTAATCTTTATTTCTAACGAGTTTGTTCTTACTAAAGAGGGCATGTTCGTGGAAAAATGGTATTTGTCAGACGGCTTGTTTAAGCTTAATGTAATAACTGTGCTTCCGAAAATTATTAATAATACAGCATCTTCTACTTATTGCTTGAGTCTTCTTATATATGGTATAGTAGATTAAGACATATTAATTTTGAATCTTTGTGTAGATTAATTAACATAGATTATTTGTCTAAATTTGATATTGACTCAAATCATAAATGTGAAACTTGTGTAGAAGCTAAATTATCTAAATTGCCTTTTCAAAAAGTACTTTATCACTTTTATAGATGATTGTACTAAATACTGTTATGTGTATTTGCTAAGAAACAAAGACGATATTAATTACATAGTATTAAGCTTAATGAAGACGCGTTAACCTCAATAGGGTACGCAACTGTTTATTTATAGAACAACGAAATCACATAATAAGATATTGTGTGTCAAACCACACCAGATAATAATAATTATTATTATAATAATAAATCTAGCATGCCCAGCTTGTTACATATGTATCGAACCCGAGAACTTGGGACAGATTTAGTAAAGATATCTGACAACTGCTCTCCACTACGAACCGCACCAAACACGATCACACCATTCTGATACCCATGCCGAATAAAATGACAGTCCACCTCGATATGTTTAGTACGCTTGTGGAACACCGGGTTCGTGGCAATATACACTGCAGATTTGTTATCACACCAAAGTTTCGTCGGGCCATTGCAGGGATCACCCAACTCACTAAGCAATTGACGAAACTACATAATCTCAGATGTGGCCAAGGCCATCGCTCGGTATTCTGCTTTTTCACTTGACCTCGAAACCACATTCTGCTTCTTGCTTTTTCAAGAGATAAGATTGCCACCGATAAATATAGAGAATCCAGAAGTAGACCGCCGATCAATAGGGCATCCTGCCCAGTCCGCATCATAATACCCTTCCACATCATAGAGTGACTGTGATCACTAAAGTGCAACCCCTTACCGCGATTACTGTGGATATAGCGTAGAATTCTAACCACGGCATTCCAATGTAAAACCCGAGATGCAGCCATGAATTGGCTCACCACACTCACAGAAAACGCTATGTCTGGCCTTGTCATTGTTGTCAGATAATTCAATTTTCCAACCATTCTCCTATATCTATCGGAATGAGGAAAAACCTCACCTTCATCAGGGAGAAGTTCAACACTCGTGTCTATAGGTGACTCGGTCTCCTTTGCGTGCAAAAGCCTTGCGTCAGCAAGAATATCCAGCACATACTTTCTCTGGGAGATAAAGATACCCTTCTTACCTCGTGCCACCTCAACTCCAAGAAAGTATTTCAATTCTCCCAAGTCTTTAGTTTGAAACTGAGATTTTAAAAATTGCTTCAACGCAGAGATACCCACTGCATCATCACATGTGATAACAATATCATCAACGTAAACAATCAATAGAATACAACCAGCAGATGAGCGTCTATAGAACACCGTATGATCTTTACCGGACTGGAGAAGACCAAACTGGCGCATAACCATACTAAAGCAACCCTTGTAGGAGGAACACCTACAAGTGCGATAAGATTTTCGAATAGCAATAGGAGTATCACGAGCAGGGAAAGGAACGCGTACCGTGGGCAGAGAATCTGCAGATGAGGAGACTGGCTCAGTAGAGGAAAGTTCCAAGGAAGCTGAAGGAGTGGAAGGAGAAGGTGGCGAGGACCCCTCAGTAGGAGGAACACCTGTAGAAGAGGACAAAGGCAAGCAAGAGACTAAAAAATCAAGATGCTCAATATCAGACCGCCCACTCCCCGACACAACTGAATCTGATGCAGAAAAGAAATGAGTAGACTCCATAAATACAACATCCTGCGACACAAAGAAATTGTGGAGAGATGGACAAAAACAGCGATACCCCTTTTGAGTCTTCGAATAGCCAAAAAAAATACATTTGACAGTCCGAGTATCCAACTTCGTTCACTGAGGATAAGTGTCACGAACATAACAAGGGCAACAAAAAATTTGCAAGGGTAGAGAGAAAAGGCTCGTTGTAGGAGAGAGGACTGCCATCAAAATTTTACCACCAAGGACCTGAGAGGGGAGACGGTTAATTAAGTAGCAAGCAGTTAGCACGGCATGCCCCCAGAATTGCTTGGGCACGTGCATTTGAAATAAGAGATCACGAGCAGTCTCCCTAATATGGCGATTCTTGCGCTCAGCGACACCATTTTGCTGTGGAGTAGCGGGGCAAGAAGTCTAAGGAATAATACCATTAGTTGAAAGAAAAGTCTTCAGCTAGATGGAGAGATACTCGCCACCATTATCGCTGCGCAAACATCTAACCTGAGCCTGAAATTGAATTTTTACTTCCATACAAAATGAGAAAAAAATAGATGCTAATTCAGATTTATGTCGCATAAGATATAAAAAAGTCACACGAGAATAATCATCCACAAATATGACATAA